>JASDQU010751718.1:26764-37876 GCA_032191745.1 Picea mariana
TTGTAGTCAAAACATTTTGATCTATCAAATTCTTCCCTCGTAGGAACTTCCATTGGGTCAACAAGGACTAGGTAGTCAACCACATGTGCATATGGATTGTATCTAATCAATGCTTTCAAATTGTGAATATGCAAGTGATGTGGTTTTCTAGTTTGATATTTTTCCTGCCCTTCTTTGTGTTTATAAAGTTGTTTCACATTCAACTGAAATGTGTGGCCATCATCAACTAAGTTTTTCGTCCTCATTTTATTTGGAATGGCATTTTGTGTTGTTTTCATAATACCATCCTCTAGATCAGCACCTGGTGTTATTATTTCTCTTCTACCTTTAGAACTTTCACTACAATACTCGGAGCTAATGATGGCTTCTTGAACATTATCAACATTTGTTTTGTTCCTCTTATGATTTAAATGTGTTTCATCTAAATCAATGATTTCTTCATAATCAATAGAAATAGACTCATCATCAACCATCGTTCTTTTGCACTTATCTTGTTTGTTCTTTTTCCGAGAAGGAGTGATAGTTACCTCATTGGGGTCAATCTCAGCAAAACCTTCATTTGAAGTTTCCTCATTTTCAAATATAACCTTTTTAGGATTTATAGAATGAGGAATTTTCTTTCTTCTTTCATGTTTTTCTCTGTCTACTCTTGTAGCTTCAACCTCCATTGTTTTTTGTTTCTTTTTCCTTCCTTCTTGTGTCTTTTTAATATGAAAAGTGTTGATGACATCCATGATATCATTCTCTGTAGAGTAAATCCCCATTAGCATATGTGAAAGTCGTTCATCAAAATTCTGTAAAAATCAATATAACATTTTCATGTTAGATAAAATTAAAACATTAACATGATACTAAAAATAATAAACGACACAAAAATAGAAATAAAAAACTTACATTCCCTTTCTCAATGTCATCAACGATGGATGCACATAATTCTGAAAAAACATTCGTTCTTATTATAATTGCTCAATTTCAAACAATATCTAAACTTGATATAAGTTCTCCCTTGTTTGACAAGTGCATAAATAATATCTGTGGATGGCACCAAACATATATCTCGTAACAATCCAAGTGCCTGATAATTTCCATGCACATGTTCTAATTCAGCACAATACAAATATATATTATCTCCATTGTTTCCTTGTTTGTCTTTAAGAAACCAAAAATATGCTTGTTTGTTTTCACCTTCCACAGATTTCCACTCTCTAACATTCTTCATTGCCCTTGATAGCTCAGGTGTTAAGTTATCATTTTGTTGCCTAACATTCATGGAGGTTCCAATTTCACTTCTTGATGCCATTATTGCAGGTTGTGATCCAGATATATTGGCAGATGATCTCTTTCCTAACATTTTCCTATATTAAGATAAAAAAAAAATTAGGCCTTTGACATTATAATCAACTAAAAAAACATAACATTGATATAAAAAATAATTTTAAAAAAGTTAAATGTTTTAAACTAACAATGTATTAGACACAACAAGGAGAAGAGGGGTGTAACATATAACATATGCTATATAACATATAACATATGTTATATAACATATAACATATGTTATGTAACATATAACTATATGTTATATAACATATAACATATGTTATATAACATATAACATATGTTATATGTTATAAACATATAATACAGTATATGTTTATAACATATAACATTGTTATATGTTATATAACATATAACTTATATGTTAAATAACCTAAAATCTTCGTTTATAGGTTATATAATCTAAAAAATCATACAAAAGCCATAACAAACTAGACAAAAAGTTAAAAAATTATATGTAAATTTAACTTTTTTTTTCCCTTTTTTTTTCAAAAAATCTTAAGTATTTTTTTAGAAAAGTAAAAAAAAGCTAAGTTTTCTAGAAAAAAGTAGAAAACATGTAAGAATTTAACAAAAAACTAACCTCTAAAATGCTAAATTCTCCTCTTTGCTTGCTAGATTCTCCTTGGATGTCTCCTCGATGTTAGCTTGCTCCAAATCCTAAAACAATTACTGCCCAAGATATAACACAAAATAAAAAGATAAAATAAGACATAGTATATATAACACAGATGATAAAAATTATTGTTAGTATAACAAGTGTGGGATAAAAAAAAATTAGGTATATTGGCTACATATATACCTAAAATTATATGGATCATCAATATGTTTAATAAATGTGATATAAATATATAAACATGATAAATATTGTATTTAACATGTAAATAACAAAATAAAAGAGTAAAAATTGTTTTTAATTTTTAAGGGAAAATAACTAAAAAAATTGGGGGGGAAATTTGGAGGGTAAAATTTGAGGGGAAAATTATGGAGGGAATATTTTGGGGGGGAAATTTGGAGGGAAAAATTTGAGGGGGAAATTTTGGAGGGAAATTTGTTTGAGGGCGGGGGGGGTATTTAGAGGGGAAAACTCATTATGCATGTTATTATAATGTCATAGGGATGGTGAGCATTTCTATCATTCTATGCTCTGAGAGAGAAGGGATGGCTTCATCAAATAAAGAAAATTGTATTTCTGAGACATCAACAAATTTTTCGCATACATCTTCTGTTGGGACTACAAAATGCCATAGCAATGTTTGTAATGCAAATGAGGCATCGTATTTTTCAGCTAGTCATAATTTTGATCATGGTGCAAGCAATTTTATTCAACATGTTCCTCATGAAAGTCCTAAATCAGAGGACTTTGAAGGCATCGATGATGAAGAGGAGGAATATGATGGTGATAAATCTAGTCAACAGTTTAATAGTAATGAAAATAATCAAAATGTAGGTCAACGTGGAGACTATGATCAATGTTTAAATGATTGGGATGATAATTTTCTTCCAAGTGAAGAGTTTGAATATACCAATGAAGATTTCCAAGGCACCAATGAAAATGATGGAGAAATTCCCTCAAGTGGAAATTTTAAAAGCGCTGAAGATGATTATGACAATGGTGGACCAAATTCCCCGATTGGAGAATTTAAACACAATCATGTTGGTGATTATGATTTTCCTCCTAGTGAGGATTTTGAAGGTATTGATGAAGAGTTTCCTCCAAGTGAGGATTTTCAAGGCACGAATGAGGATGGAGATGAATTTCCCCCAACTGGGGAATTTAAAAGCAATGATGACGATGATGACAATACTGGACAGTCTTTCTCGAATGAGGAATTTAAAAGAAACAATGTTGTTGTTGATGATTTCCCTCAAAGTGAGGATTTTGAGGGTATTTATGAGGATAATGAATCTTTTCTTCCAAGTGAGAATTTTGAAGATAGTAATGAGGATGAGGATGATGAAGAATATATTTCAAGTGTCGAGTTTCAAAGTAGCGAAGATTATTACACCATTGGTGGTCACTCTTTCCCGAGTGATAAATTAAAAGGAAAAAATGTTGATGTTGATTTTCCTCCAAGTGAGGATTTTGAAGATACTGATGAAGGTTTTCAAGGCACTAAGCAAGATGGTGGAAATTTTCAGTCAAGTGGGGATTTTGAAAGCAATGAAAATGATTATGTCAGTAGTGGACATAATGTAGATGATTATTTTTCTCCAAATGATTATGTTGATGATGATGTTCTCAAACATTCAGTTGCAACAAATGAAGGTGATCGACATTCTCTAGTTCAATCTCTTGACAATGTTTTTCTTGATACTCCTTGTGGTGATGAGGAAAAACCTTCTAGTGAGGATGATGAAATAGTGGAGACATTGCAAAAAAACATTGTGTCTAGGACCAATATTAGACCTTTTTATATCGATCCAAAACATTCTAGTTATACAAGGTCTAGGAAAGAATTTCTCACTAAATCAATTTCCGTAAAAGAATTGATTTCAAGTGAATGTTTTCAAAAGAATTGTTTGAAAAGCATGGACTACATGTATGCCTTGAATAAAAGGAAGACATATTTGGCAATGAATAAGAGCATGAAAAATTCATATTTGACGGGGTGCATGATATCCACCAATACAGTGTGTGATTATCGCATTGGGAATAATTTAGTTTGAAGAAAGGCTTTCAAAAAAATTCACTCAATTGGTAATCTTCATCTATGAAGAATCCAGACAAGGTTGGAAAAAGATCCATCATTTTATTCAAAGGTACATCATGGACAAGAGAGTGGTCCATTCACAAACACTGTATTGTCATGGATGCGTGATTTCTTTTCCAAACATGGAGAGTGTATGCTAGATAGAGACACAATACATATTCCAAATAATTTTTCGAGGGAAATCTACAACTTGTACAAAGGACATGTTGAAGATGTTGAAGGAAAGGATAACTTTATTACATATGCATATTTTACAAGAATATGGAAGAAACAATTCAACAATGTCTATATTCCTAAGAAGTCAAGGATGGGGATTTGTAGTATATGTGCTACTCTTAAATCAAGAAGAGATAAATCTGAAGGGGTCGAAAGAGGTATGTATTTACTATTTTTTTTTTTTTTAATTGAATATTTATCAACTATGAAAACATATGATCAATATTTCCATTTTATGTCATGTGCAGATTCCATAATCAAAGCACTTCAAGAACATTGAAATCAACAATCAAGTGAAAGACAAAAGATGTACAAACATCGGAATAAGTGTTATGATGCTCCAAACAAATATTTAGGTATGATAATTGATGGCATGGACCAGAAGAAAACACTTCTACCACATTTTGTTCATACATCCAAAAATTTATAGGAAGAGAATTTCATTCGGTTTCACTTGGTTGGTTGTATGGTTTTCAAGGGAAAAATGTGTCCAAGAGTTTACTTCACAGCTCCAAATATTCAAAATGATGCAAATATGACCATCACCATAATTCATCATGTGCTCACTCATTGGTTTGGAAATCTTCCTCAAGTTCTCTATCTATAGTTGGACAACACTAGTCGTGAAAATAAAAATCAAATTATGTTTGGATATCTAAGCATGCTTGTGGAAATGAGAATCTTTCAAAAGGTGAAAATTGGTTTCCTTCTTGTTGGACACACTCATGATCATATTGATCAAATGTTCAGTCGTTTTTCCGTAACATTGAAGAGGAAAAATGTTGGAAGCCTACCATCATTGATTAAATGTATCAAGAAAACATACATTCCAGAGCCTGTTTTTCATGTATTAGAAGAAACTATTGACATGCGAAGATATATTCAGGGATCACATCATGAAGAAAAATGTATTGAGCAACTTAATGACATTAGCTTTCAACATCAATTTTGTTTCAAAACAATTGATTGGAAAACACTTATATCGGGAAAGCAATATTCAACTACTACAGAATGGGGGCCTTCATCAAGTTTATCATTTTTGAAGTTCATTAGAGATCGTCCAATTTTTGCATCAAAATTATTATTTTTGCAATCAGTTGCTGAAATCCATAATGCACGAAAGTGTAATAGAGATGTAGATTATTCAGAATGCCTGAAAGAAATTAAAAATTCCATTAAGGATACATATGAGTACTTTGATGTTGTTGATTCTGTTTGGTGGGAGTCTTTTTTCAATAGTCAAAGTGACATAATTTCAAGCTCAACAAATGAAGATACAATTTTCAGGACTCCATTTCATTGCCTACAAAATATGCCAAACGAATATGAAGAAACAAACATTGTTGAAGTTCAAAAATCTCAAGGTGCTATTGAGATTACACAAGCAAAGGAAAGAGAAATGTATATTGGTTCACGAAGGTCATGTGCACAATGTGAAGCCATGGAAGACCTTTACAAGGGTTCAGTACAAGATATTAAGGAGGGTAGCATGATTGCAGTTTTAGCGACTAAGGATCCACATGGTTATCCATTCTAGATAGGAAAGGTTATAAAGATTGAGAAAGAAAATGTTGATGTTATTGCAATTGAAGTGCATTGGTATGCAACAAGTACACACCCATTCAATCATGTGTACAAGCTAGAGATGGTGGTTGAGAAACATGTCAGTAGAAAGAGAAAAAGAAAGGGTCAAAATACAACTCGCCGTCACACCGACCTCTTAAAATTAGACGATGTTGACATACTTGTTTATGACTTCAATTTGAAAAAGAGAGGGACTCTTCGCTCCAAGACAACAGAGATTATCAAGAGGTTGTTGCTGCAAGAAATAAATGAAAGATGGGAGTCTGTAGAACCTAGTTGTAGATCTAAAAGACATTTGACATCTTGAATGTTGGGCATGCATGTGGACTCAGATGGTGCATTCATCGACAATCAAGAAGAATATGGATCATCTACATCTTCATCAAAACATTCATCTAAAGACAATGTAGACTCTGATGGTATTTCAGAAGCCATGAGTCAATATGAATAAGCGTATGGAACATTTTAAGAATTTTTGATCCATATGATGTTTGTATGGTAACTAAAAAAGAGCATTGAACTTACATATGATCTTACATGAAGTTATGAATCTTTTGTTATGTTTTATGAATAATATATTCTTTTATTATGGATAATATAATTAAATTTCTTAGCTCATATGTTTTGAATATGGTCAATGTAACAATACTTTTAAGAAACTATTTATGTTTTATTCAATGTAACTTGTATTTACTTTTTTATTGTTAAAAGGAAAAAATTATTAAAAAGTGACGTTGAATTTTTAAAGTATAGTGTGATATTTTCATGGAATTATGTATTACCTTGTGCTTTGCGTGATGATAACATTTAAAAAGTAAACATTTAAGGGTTGTTTTTATGATTTTGTTTACAATAATGATGAGTTCTTTTACCACATTACAAAAAAGTGTCATTTTAATACCCCAAATTTAGAATGGGTGCTACCGGTAGCAATACTTTTCAATTTGATGGTTGATTTTGAGGTTTTGGTTTTAATGGTACCAAGTGATAAAAAATACAATTTCAAATGATCTCAAAATTTAACGTTTTGAAAAAGAAAAAAAATCAAAAACATCTTTTTTGTTTTTAGGTGTTGATTTTTGGGTTTTATTGAGCTACTGTCTAAGTTTTGAAGGCCATGTTTGAAAAATGTTGTAATTTTGACCCCGTTTTAAAAAATGGTGTTATTGGTAGCACCAATTTTTGATTTGGGGTTTGATTTTGATTTTTTTAAGGAAAAAATATAGGTTTTTTAGGCCAGAGTTCTCGTTTTGAGGTCACAGTTCTCATTAAGTTGGTAACTATGTTATGACTCATACATGAAAACAACCAAAGAAGATGAAAACCTCCCAAATATCAAAGAAATCATGCATGGATTGACAACAGATCTAATAACATATCATAACACATAATTATACTAATTCTATACCAATAAATACATAAACTTGTATGCACAATTCAATAGAGGGGAGCATCAATATGTCTTCTATGAATCAAAGAAGCAATATTACAACTTACAAATGAGAAGTTGATGCAACGGTCTCCTTCCAAGCTCCTTTCTCAATTCTTGCAACCAAATCACTAGAGTAACCTCGCTAGCTCTTTCCTCCTCCCATTCCATGGGAAATGGCTTGGTTATTATAGGGATTTACGGATAAGGCCATATAGTTATTAGGATAATATTCTCAAGCTCGTGATGGAATCCTTCCTGAAGCTAAACCTCAAGAAATAATTGGGAAGTCTCATCCATTGAAACAAAATCCAAAAATAAGAGCTTCTAGACTTGGTCGCGACCTATACACAGAGATAGAACGACCCAATCATGACCTGACAGGCCAAAAATCACGACCAATCCTTCTGGTCGCATCCATACTTCAGGGAAAGTGCGACAAACCATTTTGTTTTCTCACCTAATGAAAGGAAGGAGCAACTGACCCTTTTCGGTCGCACCCTTAACAAAGGATAACAACAACCAAGTGGAAATTAGGCTAGAATTTCAAGGAAGAAGTGGTGAATGTTGTTGGATTGGATAGGTGGTTTTTAGGTTATAATGACCTAATAATTTGGTGGAAAATAAAATTATAACATATGCCTCCTAAAGTGTGAGGTCATAAGAGGTGTCTGATGGATGAACCACTTTATAAATCAAGTCACAGAGTTGTGGGAAAATGATCTTGGAGAAGAGCATCATCATTCCTGCATAAAAATATTCCCAAGGTGGAAATACCCATGCTTGATAAGAAGAACAATAGCGTAATTGACATAAATACACCACCGATCCATGCATGACATAAGTGATTGGATGATGGCCATAATAGAATACCCCGTGGATCCATGAATAACCAATCATGACTCGAACATGGCCACAAAACTATACAATGTGGATCCATGCAAGATGCAAGTGAAATTATAGCCATGGACAAGTACAAATATGGATCTATGTGACGTCATACAAAGCAGTAAGATGACTCAATAACTGAGCAATCAATGAAGTGCTCATGAATATTCTTCATCGCAACTGGGGAAATAATTTCATCTAACAGGAGGGTGATATTTCCCAAGGTATTTGTCTTTAATCCAAATGGTATGAATGTATGACATCCGAATAAATGAGTTGAATTCAATCATGGTAGAAGCTGCATGATTACCCGTCATTAATGTATATCGTTCACATACATGGGAAGTCCATCGATGATGATGATGGAAACCAAGATACCGAGTACAATATACAAAGTGTGATTAAAGGATTTTATGTTGAACACTCTTATAATAATTAGACAAGAGCCAATGGTGTAAACCCACTGTCTAAATGCAAGGTGACCTGCCACTGATGTCTGCAAGTCCTAGGGTACTGATGGGTTTCTAGATTTCAATCTTGTATAATGAGTTGGATTTGACTAGGTGAAATCCGTTGAAGAAGGGCCTTGATATATCCCCCATCAATCAACACAAAACATGTAAAGATAGATGGTTTGAAAATCATAATGGAGCACAACTGACACAAGGATGGTCGAGAAAGGGGAGAAAATGGACGTAGTTAGTTGACGTAGAGAAAATTCCCTTGAACAAGTATGCACGAAAAATGGATTGAATCGACATCATTAACTCATATGAATACCATAATAACTGGTCATGGATTGATGAGTGGAATGCGACACAATGATGGGAATGGTGGTCAATGAGAGAGAATGGATGACTTGAATGTTATATATGATGATCGATTAGGTGAATTTTATAAGGGCGACTTGAATGTTATATATGATGATAGAATACGTGAATTTTCTAAGGGTGACTTGAAGTAGTAATGACTTCCAGATAATGAAGATAACAATATGTAAAAACCCTCTAAACATTCTGCACTGTGATTGGTGAGTACCTCTTTCTAGTTTTATGAGCTTGAGGAGGATAAAAAATGATCGATATATTTCATCTTACAATGAGTACCTTGACATATTTTTAATGAACCTGAAGAAGGAGGGGTTCGGTCCCATGTGTGGGTTCTTCAATGTAAATTTTAGCGAGCCCAAAGAAGGTAAACTCGATGGTATTTTCATGTTTAGAGACTCTGAAAAGATTCGATAAAAAGGACTCCACAATACCTAGGAGAACTCTCCCAACCATAATGGATAGGGCGTTCCTTTTTCATAAATAGTCCGATGAGACCGAAAAAAAGATAAACTACCGCTCAACAGAAGTGATTTCTAATTCACTTTAACGAGCATGAAGGACAACAAGATCTCTTGACAACTTTTTCATTTTTTAACGAGTTTGAAAAGAGCTTAAATATTTCTCCATGATGAAGTCATTTTTCATAATTAGTCCAACCCTTTAATGAGTGTGAAAGGAAACAAGCTCACTCGACAATCTTTTCATGTTTAGAGAGTCTGAAAAGATCGTAAAGGAGACTCCAAAGAGTTCCTTTTTTTATAGCTTTTACGAGTCCAAAAAAGAGATAAAATTATACTCGGTAACCTATTCTCATGTATTAACGAGAATGAGAAAGAACAAAGACTAAGAGCGGTAACCTATTCTCATGTATTTACAAGCAAGAGAAAGAATAAACACTAAGCTCGTGATTGGTTTCATTTTTACCCAAGCTTGAAACAAAGTAAAACTATGCTTGGGTAGGTTTCATTTTTTTTGCGAGCTTGAAACTAGAAAACTAACTGTGATCGACACTTCCGAATGAAAATTCCAAAGTTTGATGGTTGTTTCTTTTACCCCAACTTGTGAATCTATTGGATTAAATCCAGAAAGGTGATCAAAGGCTAGATACATGACCCCCAATCTTCGGTGATCTAAAAATGAAGAAGACTTGTATTCTTGAAATTATTTTCAAGATTTAGTTCATGTGTTAAAATGCAAATGGATCAATTTTGCAACACAACTTTAATAGAATTTACTCATTCAATATGCATATAAACAACAACAATAAACAGTGAACAGAAAACACATAACACAACAAATGATAAAGGAGTTCACCTCTCTCTTGGGCTACATCTCCTGGTCCAGCTTCTAATGGATCTTTTGTATTATTTTCTCAAAGTTATCAAAAATGTGCTTTACAATGTTCAAAATGCCAAATAGATGGCTCCAATGGCTTCAGAACGTCCAAAAACCCTTAGCTGGGCATTTTCGGCACCTCGTTTGGCCAAAAATTGAAGAAGATAGGTTTCCTGGAAGTTCCCCTTCAAACTTGTTCTCTCTGGATCGCCAAAATGCACCCTTGTTGGCTCAACCTAGCCCCCATGCACATTTATGTGGAAAAACCCAGCACCGAGGGCAACCGCACAACCGATGCGAACTGTAGGATGGTTATGGGCGTGCCTAGCCCCTAACCGCCAAGGCTATGGTCACAAAGGTCACCATGTGACCGTGCGCTCACCTGAAAAGGGCCAAAGTTCAAAGAGAGAATGTACAATGGATAAGTGGCAGCGTGTTATAACCATTCAAACCAAATACAAAACCCCACCTGCGCACCAACGGTGGTCGCGGTACCCACTGTATGGTCATATGGATATGATCATGAGACCGGGGGCTCATATAAAAAGGTTATACGATAAACAATTGGAGGGCACGCATATAGTAATGTGCTTACATTGTATACACACGGGACTAGGGGTCGAGGCTAAGCCCCGACCCGGTTCGCGCCCCAACATTCAACACATTTCAATTTAAATATAATGTTTACCATATATATAACAAGGAATATACGGTGGCGCACCGGTTGGGCGGCCCTTCCCAAGTCTCTTCCCCTGCCCGGAGATCGCGGGGTCGACTCCAG
>JASDQU010751720.1:0-16245 GCA_032191745.1 Picea mariana
GGCATGAAATGTACTATCCATTTAGAATAGTATTATCTGAAAATATATCATAACTCATACCGTTACCCATCAAACAAACTTGGGTCCATTACCTAAACCTGGGTCTTTCTTCAAGGCTTGACATCAATGAAAACCAACCTTAATCAACATGTTGAGCTCAACAGAGCTAAAGAAAAGGTAAAGAACGTGTAGGGTCATCTTGATGGAAATTTGGAGAAAATAATTTTTTGTTCTCTATTTGTTCTGATATATTAGCTTGCAGGGCCCCTGCTACTAATTTTTCCCTATTTCTATTATAACATTATCTGTTATTAAATGTGAAAACCATTAGGGAAGGCACACCTTCTGAGTTTACCACCGTCTCTAATTTTGTTTCATGTTTTAAAGAACAAGAGGATGTAGTACAAGACTTTTTAGGTGAACTATATCTTCATAATTTCATTCTAGAAGAAAACAAAGATGAGAACCCCAAACCATTCACTAGGGATATCCAGTTTGAGGCCTTTTTTTCTTTTGCCAAAAATCAACTTAGGTGGGCCAAAGCATGTAAGGTCTTCATGATAAGAGAGAATGGACTAGACCTATGGGTAAGAGGGGAACCTTCTAAACCCTTTGATACCATTATGAAACATAGAGCATTCATGAAGAGGGAGAAGGTTGTGGAATCTTTAGCTCCCATCCATAGACATGTTGTACATTCAGAGTTGCAGTATTTTGGATAAATTAAAGACGAAGACTTTTCTGCTGCCAAATTAAGATGGAGTGTCTCTTGAAATGAAGTCAAGAACAGGGAACCGTTTGGTTTCAAGAATTTTTCAAGCAACTGCTCTCAGGTTAGAGAGGTATTCCAAAATGATCATGGAAGAAGGGCCTTCCTAGATTGGATGTAGGTACAGTCCCCCCATTATTTGGTATCCTCTAGAGGGTTATCAAATTGTTTATGAAATTCATAAGAAAAGGGAAGATGATGGTTTTGAAGAGCTTAAAGGTAAGCATAGGTTCCAGAGACCTAGAGAAGAGACCTCTCCATCCTTCAGTATCACTGCTTTGCATATAAACTCTCTTGTTGCATGAGGACATGCAAAAAGGTAAGCTGAGGGGTATGTTGGGTTGAGAAAAATGTATAAATATTCTCCTTATTACTCTGGTTTGTGATATATTCTTTGTTGAATTTTCTATTAGTTTGAATTAATTAGGGAAGAAAATGGTTAAAAAGCCTTTAAGAAATAATTGAATGATATTAGATATTTTTTGAACTTTGGTTTGAATTGTTTTGATTTTATGAAGAAATGGGCAATTGAAGTTAACTAAAGATAATTAAGAAGATCATGAAGATGCACATGCCATTGAAGATAAAAAAAAATCAGGCATAAAACAGTTCAAAGGAAGATTGAATTTTTATCTGGCAATCATTCATAAATAGTAAAAACAATCCTGAGGATATCTCAATTCTCATGATGGCTTAATTTACTTATCTCATTGTAATATATAAAGAATAGTGAACGATAGAGAGATACCAGAATTCATATCTCTTAATTGTTGACTCTCTGTACAACAATCCCATTGTAAATGACTTATTAATTATGGAATTAATGGACGTTTCAAGTGTTTTGATCATTTCTGTGTACTAATTTGTTCGTAGTAGTATCTTCTGAAGACTGTGGGCCCAGTTGACATGAGCTACTGTCTCATCTGTAATCTTATCAATTATGTTATAGTTCTATGATTCGATATTCCCTTCAACAGTTAAGATAGACTTGTTAATGTGTTGATTCTTTTATGAATTGGTTATGCTATTCCATTTGTAGAGAGTAGATGTTCCATTTGGAGATTATCGATTACTGTTCCATTCCCATTTGCTGTCAATTTATCGCTCGTGAATTCCTTTCATTTAAATTCACATTTTCTATTTCCTTCGTTTAATTCACATTTGTTGTTCCTTTCATTAAATTCACATTTGCTGTCCCTTTCGTGTAATTTGCATTTGCTGTTACTTCTTAAATATTCAGTAGATCGTTGTTCCTTTCCAATATATTAATTAATCATTGAGAGATTGATTCATTAAGTATTTTCTTAGAATATATTGTTGTTTCTTAGATAGATGAATGAATTTAGTAATTGATTGATATTTTGAGTCGTGGTATATATTTTTGTTGATTGAATTATTAGTTTTAGAGTTTATATTTAATGCATGAAGAACTTGTCTATTGCAGTAATTTAGATAGACTCAGATTTGCTGTAACTGAACTATCTACACGATTTAAACCTCTACGACTATCTGCATAGACTTTGCTGACACTCTTGAGAGAAAATACGAATCCTCGGTTGATAAAATTGATGTCAGACTAAGGTTGTTTTTAGGACATATTTAGATCCCAACACCCCCTGAGCCGCAAAGGGGTGACACACACAAAACTAGAAAAATAATCTAGCTCCGAGCTTGCCTCACAAGGTAGAGCCACCACTCTCTTTCAAGCTGGGTAACCCACCTCTCACAAGTAAAACCCATCAAAAATTTTGTAGCATCACTTTACCCATAACCAGTGTGATCCATTTCCCATCCTTTCCATTTTCTTTATAGGAGTTTCTTTAATGAAACATTCCCACTTGCACAATTAATTCTCTTTTTAATTAAATAATTTAGAATTATTTCCCCCTTACACTTGTCACCCTTTCCCCAAGTTGCACAAGTAAATTCCTCAATTTATTTTAATTAAAGCCAATTTCCCTCACCTTTCCTAAAAGTGCTCCTTAAATCACTCCTAGTTGTCTCTTTATTCCCCTTATCCCCAATTAATGAATGACACCTTACTAAATCTGAGTTGTTAAAATTAGGATTCTACTTTAGTTAGAGTAGTCTTAACTAGAATCTAGATTCCTTTCTATGTGTACACATTCTCTCATCTTTGTTTCTTTCTTATTTTAAAAACTCCCCTTTAATAATTTCTTACACATATGTGCCTTAAATTAAATCATTAGGATTACTTCATTTTACTTAATTCTTGCATTTATTTACCTCATTCCCCTTTTGATTTAGTTATTAATTCCAGTTTAGCCTCTTTACAAAAATTAGACTTACGATTAATCAAATTTTATTTGAAAAGGCTTAGACTCTTATATGGATTTATAATTAATAATTTACTCATTAATTAATTATTTTAAATCTGACAATGTCAAATTAATTTATCGTTTTCTAGACCACTTAGATTTGTTGACTCAAGTTTCTCTTTAAATCACGTGACGTGCCCTTCAAGAAGCACTCCCATGCATCCAAGGGTGCCACTCGCCTTTTAACTGGTTTTGGTAGTTGTCCAACCCTTGGAGTCAACACTCCATTCAGGCGAACTTGTGAGAGACTAAGGGCTTCTAAGGAATAAATATCCTGCCTTATTGCATGCCC
Organism: Picea mariana; assembly: GCA_032191745.1. Taxonomy (NCBI): domain Eukaryota; kingdom Viridiplantae; phylum Streptophyta; class Pinopsida; order Pinales; family Pinaceae; genus Picea; species Picea mariana. The sequence continues at coordinate 3,401 of JASDQU010751720.1, forward strand.
CTTAGAAATCTTCATGAGTGACTATCTCAGTCTTCCCTCACGACATTGTGGACCTCTCGAACTAGGTAATCGTTAACCTACAGTTCGAGCCACGACGAGAGTGCTAGTCGGCTATGACAGGGACTCTTCCACACCTCTTCCTTAATATCTGGTCTATGTGCATGGCCCCTTTACTCCTTATGTGAGTCAGATTAGCAAGCATTCGGCAGCTTGCATCCATCAACGAAACACTATGAATGATCCATATATAAAATCATACTATAAACGATCATATGTCACATATGCATAAATTAAATACTCAAACCAATACAATCCACTCCCTGACTCAATCCGGAGTCCAAGGAGGTCCATTGATGCCCTCGACATCCATGATCTGTCAAGTGTCCTACACACTCAGGGAAACTTGTCAATAACATCTGTCAATACGCATATAAAAAATAACATAAAATCATAATCCATCAACATCATCATAAGAATCCATAAGCGAAATAGATAACCATGTACTATAACCAGATTACTCACACACAAGTGTCCTCGATAGTAAGTCAATAATATGCACTTGCAAGAGAGAGATGTTGCATACACCCCCTCTTGTTTTAAACTTCATCCCGAAGTTGTACAGTATATAAAATGCAGTAATAAAATTATCTGACAAGACCTATATTTCTAATATATCAAACACATACGGAAACTGCTGGCACATATCATATGCGTCCTCCCAGGTAGTCGAGTGTGGACTATAATTGTCCCATTGGACCTTGAACTGATCGACTTTTCGACAACGTAGTTGTCAAATACGATGGTCTAGAATACAGATTGGCTCCACCGTGAGTGCACCATCATCCGACACCTACAAACAACACATATCAATCACATGTGTAGGATCACTAACATAATGTCTCAAAACCAATACATGAAATACATCGTGCATATGCCTCAAAGAATCAGACAAGGCTAGTCGATAGGCCATGAGTCCCTCCTTTTCCACAACTCCAAAAGGTCCCACAAACCTAGGAGAGAGTTTAGCACCCTTTTCCAACTTGATCAAACTCTTGTGTGGTTTCATCCGCAAGAAAACTCGGTCGCCAACTTCATAATTGCGGTCAACGCGATGCGCATCAACATAACGCTTATGTCGATATTTCACTTCTTTAATCCTTTGTATTATCGTTTACATTTGTTCTTCCATTTCTTGGATCACTTCTAGTCTTACCAAGACACTATCCTCAATTTGATCCCAGCTAGACGATGTCCGACACGGTCATCCGTAAAGAAACTCAAATGATTCCATCTTAATGGTACTTTGATAACTATTGTTGTATGCAAACTCTACCAATGGCAATAATTCTTCCCAACGTTTATGTTGGTCCATTACACACATATGAAACATATCTTCCAAAATTTGGTTCATTCATTCTGTCTTCCCGTCTGTCTCAGGGTGATATAATGTACTAAAGTTCAGTTGTGTCCCCAAGGCCTCTTGGAAATGGGTCCAAAAACGTCCTATAAACATCGATCCTATATCGGATATGATCCTTTTTGGCATGCCATATAATCTTACAATATCGTTGATAAAAACTATATCTATGTCTAGTGCCTGATACATCATATGCACAGGAATAAAATGTGTGTTCTCTGTGAGAGTGTCAACTACCATGAAAATCGAGTCGTGCCTCCTTGCCATCAGCGACAATCCAACAAGAAAGTCCATAGAAATGACCTCCCATTTCAATTTTGGAATAGCATGAGGTTGTAGTAATCCTACTGAGTGTCTATGTTCAACTTTCACTTGCTGACATTCTAGACATCTCACCACGTAGCCAACTATGTCTGCTTTCATCTCCTTCCAAAAGAATAAAGGCTTAAGGTCTTCCCTCATCTTCGTGACTCCTGGATAAGCCATGTACACTGCTCTATGAGCTTCACTTAAGATAAAAATTCTCAATTCTTCGTTAGGAGGTACATAAATCCAGTTATTATACGTCATTAATCTTTCTTTGTCCAATGTATAACCTTCAAACTTTGGTACTGTCATGGTGTCTTGCCTGATATTTTCCTTAACCTCTTTATACTAGTCATCGCCGATCTGTATAGTTAGAATATTTTCTCGAAGATTCATCTGAAGAGGTATCACTGAGAATATGCGTGGTCTTCGACTCAACACATCTGCCACTTTGTTCACCCTTCCTTTAATGTATGTAATCTCAAAATCGTATTCACTAAGTAATTCTGACCAATGCCTTTGTCGCGCATTCAATTCACGCTACGTAAATATGTGCTGCAATCCACAATGATATGTTTTAGTTCGAATTTCTGTCCAATCAGATAGTGTTTTCACACTCTCAAGGCATACATAATGGTCAATAACTCCAAATCATGTGTTGTGTAGTTCTCCTCATGCTTTCTTAATTTCCTTGAGATGTAAGTGATCACTTGACCGTCTTGCATCAAGATTCCACCTAAGCCTTCCTTGGATGCGTCTATGCATACCAACAATTCCTTGTCCATGTCGAGGAATTTTAGTATTGAAATTTTCATAAACAACCCCTTGAGCTTTTAAATGCTTCCATGCACTTCTCAGTCCATACAAACTTCTTGTTTTTCTTCTGCATTTCCGTGATCATATTTGCTATCTTCAAAAAACCTTTGATGAACCGTCGGTAATATCCTGCTAAACCCATAAAGATGCATACTTCTGGTACATTTTTTGGTGCAGGACATTCCATAATAGCCTCTACCTTCACTGGATCCATAGATATGCCTTCAACGGATATAACATTCCCTAAGTAATGAATCCTTGATTGGTAAAAATAACATTTTGACAGTTTCCTGTATAATTTGTTTTCCCGTAAACATTGTAGTACCAAGTGTAAATGTTCATCATGTTCTTCTATCATCCGATAATATATCAATATGTCATCAATGACTACCTAAACAAACTTGTCCAAGTATTCATGGAACACCCCATTCATCAAACTCATGAACATCCCCAGGGAGTTTGTCACTCCAAATGGTAAAACCATAAACTCATAGTTTCCGAACCTCGTCTTGAACACGGTCTTAGGAATATCTTCCTCTTTATTTCACAACTGGTGATATCCTGATCTCAAGTTGATCTTTGAAAACACCTTCATGCCCTTCATTTGATCAAACAAATCGTCTATTCTTGGCAACGGATACTGGTTCTTGATCGTTGCCTTGTTCAATTGATGGTAGTAAATACAAAGTCTCCATGACCCATCCTTCTTTCTTATGAAAATAACAGGTGCACCCCAAGGTGACATGCTTGGACGTATAAGTCTCGGGTCCAACAACTCCCTCAATTTCATTTTCAACTCCTGTAACTTAGGCATTTACATCTCATAAGGCACTATTGCTATCGATTTAGTTCTAGGTTTCAAGTCGATTGTAAACTCCAATTCTCTTTCGGGTGGAAAACCTGGTAACTCCTCTGGAAACATGTCAACAAACTCTTGTACTACCGGAAGGTTTTCTAATCCTTCCACCTCACCCCTTTTGTTTAACACTAAGATTGAATATAACTTACATCCTTTATGCATGCTCTTCTATAGCTCTAGGGAAGAAATGAACCTCAAGGACACTCCCAGGTTTCTTCCTATGATCACTCTTCTCGTTCCCTCATCATCGGTCAAACTCAACCGCTTCGTCTTACAGTTGAGTATCGCATAATGCGATTCCAACCAGTCCATACCAATCACGATGTCATAATATCCTATGATCGTGACGTATAAGTCAAACTTCGTTACAAAATCTCCCAAGTTAATGTGACAGTTCATAACCCTTCCTCCAACCTTGTGTTTGGCACCTGAAGCCACTTCTACGTATCTAAACTCGTCCTGTTCAACTGACCTTACCTTAATTATTTTTAGCGTTGCACTAGAAATAAATCTCTCTGTAGCATCATGATCTATCAAAATACTAAGAGTTTGGTTGATGATGGTACTTGACGTCTCGAGCACAATGGACTGGTGCTCGTCCTGGTGGTTATTCACTGTTTCATGAATCCTGTTGGCCTTTCCCAAATCTCCAACTGTAGTGTGTCCTATTGATCTGACCGCTCTGGCCCTCTCAACGAGACAGTCTCGCTGGTAATGTGGCTCTCCACATGTCCATCATCTGGTCTTCGGTCCAATGCTCCTGATCCCTGAAGTAGAAGCTGCTAGCCTTCTAGCCTAAGATCCTGGTCTGTTTTGTTGAACATGCCTAAACTGTTGTTGCTACAGATGATGCTGCTACAGATGCAGTGGTCCTCTATAGGGGGTACCCTGTTGAGGAGCCATTCGTCGTGGTGTCACGAAAATGGATCCTCTCAACGTATCCAAATACCCTGATGTATGTTTGGCTGGTGTCTTATGTTGTTGCGCATGTGACGTCGTCTGTCTAGTTGGTCTTGCAGGAGTCCTGCCCTAACCCCCACTGGTCAACTCTTCCTCAGCTATGAGCACCTTCTATACTACATCATGCAATGTCTGAGGCAGTAGGATCCTCACCTTCACACAAATGCTAAAGTTAAGGTCGAACACAAACTTGTTGACCTTTAGCTTCTTAGTGTTTAGATGTGGAGCATACCTAAGAAGCTCCATGAATCGAGCCTCATACTCGAGCACCGTACGACCACCCCGTCGTAAGGCGTTGAACTCATTGAGCTGGCGCTAAATGAATTCCTCTGACAAATACCTCTCTCGGAACTGTTCCTCGAACAATTCACATGACACATCTTCGACGACCATGTTCAGTTGAGGTAGGAGCGTCTTCCACCATAGAAGAGCACTCCCCTTCAGCTGAAAGACCTCCATGCGGAATTTCATGTTGGAAGTGTAGTCGAGAAGTGTGAATCACATCACCATGTTCTCCAACCATGCCTTAGTGGCTGAGCCATCCGTGGCTCCCATGAACTTGGGAAACTTCACCTTCTCGAGTTCTCTGTGAATTCTACCACTACCAACAGGAGGGCGCTGTGAACCCTCATTGGGTACAGACACCCTAACCTCATCTCTATCTAGTTGGTAAATAAATGCCTCTAACATCCTCTAAAAGGACCTCATCAATCCAACCACATCCCCCACAACAATTTGCTCTTGTCTAATGACTTGTTCTTCTCCTTGGGGGTTAGACCTCTCGAATGTGGATGCTACTGGAGGCATCACACCTCCTCCCCTAGCACCACGTTGTCTACCTCCACGATGTCCTCTAACCATGATTAGTTGCATGGGAACAATTCAATTTTAATTAGAAATAAGTTATTAATCAAGTGTTTAATACAGTGGAAGGCGTAATGATCCCAAGTTGCAGGGTTGAACCCGCTCTGATACCACATGTAACGACCCCTCTATTGCGATAACAAATAGTGATGTACAAGGTAAATATATATATTTTTGTTATGTTAGGAAAAATAAAATCGTCACAACATAATTAATTAGCAATGCTATCAAGAAATCAACCAATTTAGCGACGACACAAAATCAAGCATTAATATAATTGATAGTGACACAAATTCAATGCATTAACATAATTAGTAATGATACATAATCAACACTTCATCACATTAGATAACAACACATAATCGACAAGGATCAGAAAATAGCGATGCAAGATCAACTCATCACATAAGATAACATAAGGACACTAACCACCCAACCTATTCTGCAAGGTTAGGACCTCCAAGACACATAAAAAATGCTCAAGCCCATGAATCATCCAATTGATTTTGACCACTTAAGATCTTAGGGCTGGCAACTGTTCTGAGGAACAAGGAGCTGTCTAAATCCCACTAACATAATCAAGCCGAGAATCATCTAGATCAATCAATCCATCTTAATTATCAGTTATTCAGGTGCGACAAATTCTATTACAAACATACATAAATTTAATGGCATGAGAGAATCTATTTACTCAATTAATCATACATCGACTTTAATTTCATGGCACAAGAGTAATCATCAATTTTATTTTCATGGCGTAAGAGTAATCATCAATTTTATATCCATGGTGAAAAAGTAAGTTAATTACATAACCAATTAGGAAACTATAAGGACACCAACCATGTGTAATCGTTATTGAACTTCAAAATCATATAACAATTGGTTGACGTAATCACCATCTATGATGCATTCCTACAATAATCCAACTACAATAATGCATGTGAAATGACTGATGAAAATACCATCTATGACACATTCCAACAACAGTCCGACTACAATAATGCATATCAAATACTTGATGCAATTACCATCATTAGACAAGGTGCGGGAAGAAACATCGTGACAATTATGAGGGTAAGGAACAATAATTGCACTGGCAATAATTATAGCGACAATACGAAATAAATGTTTTATAATTATTTTATATTTTGGGTTGATATCTTCAATAGTCCTAGCCTTCACTTGTTTACATTACATGGGCCCACAAATAGGCATAAAATTGAAGAGCATTTTTAGATTAATAACAGTAAGCGACAAAATACTATTTTCTTAACATAAAAGAAGGGAAACCCTTTTAATTAGAAATGCTCCAAAATTCGGAATTGGAAGACAAGTTTATTTCTTTTATATAGCATCAATGATAAATAGCTATATCATACAATCATTAATTTCTAAATTCGTGAACAATCATTTACACAAATTAGTGATGGTGAAGAACAGTCTTAAACATTTTGCAAAGAGCCCAAGAAATTCACTACCAGGCATTGAACCCAATCATGATGGTTAAGATAGTCTTAAAACGTTTGGCTAGGAGCCAAGAAAAATTCATTGACAGTCAATTAAACCAATTCGTGATGGTGAATATGATTTAAAACGTTTGGCAAGAGTCGAGGGAATTTTGCTAACAGTCATTGACCAATTCATGATGTGAGGACAATTTAAAAATGTTTGGCAAGTAGCCCGGGGAAATTTGCTGACAGTCAAATAAACCAATTCATGATGTGAAGAGAATTCAAAAAGATTTGGCAAGGATCCCAAGGAATTTCACTGACAGTCAAATAAACCAATTCGTGGTGTGAAGACAATTCAAAAACATTTGGCAAGGAGCCCAAGGAATTTCCATGACAGCCAAATAAACCAATTCGTGATGTGAAGACAAATAAAAAAAGTTTGGCAAGGAGCCCAAGGAATTTCATTGACAATCAGATAAACCAATTCATGGTGGTGATGACAGTTTAAAAACCTTTGGCTAGATCCCAGGGATTATTCGCTGACAATCTATTAATCCAATTCGTGATGGTGATGATAGTTTAAAAATGTTTGGCAAAGAGACCAGAAAAAATTTGCTGACAGTCAATAGAACAATTTGTGATGGTCATGAAAGTTTAAAAACATTTGGAAAGAGCCCAAAGATGATTTACTGACAGTCAATAGGACAATTCATGATGGTGATGACAGTTTAAAAACGTTTGGAAAAAATCCCAGGGATGATTCATTGACATTCAATCGACCAATTCGTGGTGGTGATGACAGTTTAAAAACGTTTGGCAAAGAGGCCAGGGAATATTTCGCTAACAATCATTAAAATAAATTCGTTAAGGTGATGAGAAGACATCTAACTAATTTTCAAGAGCCAAGGAATATCACTGATTATCATTTAAATGAATTGGGAAGGGGATGAGCAGACTTCTAAATGATTTGGAAGAGTTAAGAAAATTTTAATACTTGATCCATTGAGGGACACATCAATTCGATCTAGGATAGCTAGCCCAAACTTAATCCATAAAATAAAAAATTTCAATGCTTAGATGTGAAGGGTAAGAGAAATTACTATCCAGAAATACAAAACTCCAAGCTTAGTTGAGATTGTAAATGGCATTACCATCCAAAAATGCAAATTCGAATGCTTAGTTGAGAATGTAAACGACATTACTATCCAAAAAATATAAATTTTAGTGCTTATTACTAAAAACCCATCAAGGAATTACCAAATCAATTTCAGGAATATAATGGTGGTTTATGACAATATTTCCAAGGGATGTACACGAAATCTAACTGATTAAAATTTCAACTCAAATAAAAGTACCGTAACTGAAGGTGACTGAAGGTGACAAAGAGTCGAATATGTTCTTCAATGATGGAGATCCTTGCATCCTCCCACTTTCTAACCGTGGAGACTTCACCAGTACCTCCTAGCCAATGCTAGGGGTACACTTCTTCCCCCTTAGCCCCTCAAGCCAAAAAGGGGCCACACACACAAAACCAAAAAAATACTCTAGCTCCAAGATTGCCTCGCAAGGTAGAGCCACCACTCTCTCTCAAGCTGGGTAACCCAACTCTCACAAGTAAAACTATTCAAAAATTTTGCAGCATAAATTTACCCATAACCAGTGTGATCCCTTTCCCATCCTTTCCATTTGCTTTATAGGAGTTTCTTTAATGAGACATTCCCACATGCACAATTAATTCGCTATTTAATTAAATAATTTAGAATTATTTCCCCTTACACTTGTCATCCTTTCCCCAAGTTGCACAAGCAAATTCCTCAATTTATTTTAATTAAAGCCAATTTCCCTCACCTTTCCTAAAAGCGCTCCTTAAATCACTCCTAGTTGTCTCTTTATTCCCCTTATTCCCAATTAATGACTGACACCTTACTAAATCTGAGTTGAGTTAAAATCAAGATTCTTCTTTAGTTAGACTAGTGTTAACTAGACTCTAGATTCCTTTTTATGCGTACACATTCTCTCATCTTTGTTTATTTCTTATTTTAAAAGCTCCCCTTTAATAATTTCTGACACATATGTGCCTTAAATTAAATCATTAGGATTACTTCATTTTACTTAATTCTTGTATTTATTTACCTCATTCCCCTTTTGATTTAGTTATTATTCCAGTTTAGCCTCTTTACAAAACTTAGACTTAAGCTTAATCAAATTTTATTTGAAAAGGATTAAAATCTTATAGGGATTTATAATTAATAATTTACTCATTAATTAATTATTTTAAATCCGACAATGTCAAATTAATTTATTGTTTTCTAGGCCACCTAGATTTGTTGACTCAAGTGTCTTTTTAAATCACACAACTATCCCCTCAAGACAAATTCCTATGCATCTAAGGGTTCCACTCGCCTTTTGACTGGTTTTGGTAGTTTTCCAACCCCTAAATTCAGCACTCCCTTCAGGCGAACTTGTGAGAGACTAAGGGATTCTAAGGAATAAGGAACTTGCCTTATTGTGCACCCCTTATAAATCTTTGTGAGCGACTATCTCAGTCTGCCCTCACGACATCATGGACCTCTCGAACTAGGTAATCAGTAAACTATAGTTTGAGCCACGACGAGAGTGCTAGTATTATGTGACAGGGACTCTGCCACACCTCTCCCTCAATATCTGGTCTATGTGCATGGCCCCTTTACTCCTTATGTGAGTTAGATTATCAAGCATTCGCGATTGTGCATCCATCAACGAAACACTGTGAATGATCCATATATAAAATCATACTATAAATGATCATATGTCACATATGCATAAACGAAATACTCAAACCAATACAATCCACTCCTTGACTCAATCCTGAGTCCAAGAGGCTCCATTTATGCCCTCGACACCCACAATTTGTTAAGTGTCCTGCACACTCAGGGAAACTCATCAATAACATATGTCAATACACATATAACAAATAACATAAAATCATAATCCATCAACATCATCATAAAAATCCATAAGTGAAATATATAACCATGTACTATAACCGAATCACTCGCATGCAAGTGTCCTCAAGAATAAGTCGATAACATGCACTCGCAAGAGCGAGATGTTACATGAAGAAACAAGCACTGTGGAGCTCATCCAACAAATAATCAATGCTAGGAATGGGAAACTTATCCTTAATGGTCAATTTCCTAAGAGCGCAAAAAATTGGACACATGCTCCAAACACCTTCTTTCTTTAGGACTATTACAACAGGGGAGGAGTATGGGCTGGTACTTGGGAGAATTAACCCGACTTCCAACAATTCCTACAGTATTTTTTCTATTTCATTTTTTTGAGAAAAGGGGTACCTATATGGGTGTACATTGGGGGGTTGAATACCCGGAAGAAGAGGGATGTTGTGATCATGCCTACCCCGGGAGGGGGGAATGTCGTGGGTGTCTCAAATACCCGATCGTGCTTGTCCAGGATGATTTGTAGGTCATGGTGAATTGTTGGGGATGATGGCTCTTGTACCTGGATGGAATTAAATTAGGAAATCACCCCATGATGACCTTTATTTAGGAGTTTCTCCATTCTATGAGAGATGATAATTTATCGGGACCCAACATGTAGGGCGCGAAGGGTATATGTGTGATACTCTTGAGTAAAGAACATATATAAATCCTGATAATCCATGGTAATTGGTCACAAAGTGCACAACCATTCAACACCCAATACAATATCACAACCACACATGGCAATGAAGAACATATGTGTTTTCAGGGTATAATCACCCATTTGGAGTTTGACATTCTCACAATGGCCCCACATTTCATTGCACCACCATTAGCTATGATAATTTGAAAATTCAAAACTAGTCGAATAAAAAAATTGACATCCTCGACAACCTTGTGATGAATAAAATTATGGGTGCTATCACTATCAATCAACACTACTACCAGACACTGTTTAATGTAGCCTTTGATCTTTAATGTCTGTGGGGAAGAAATACCAGTAAGGGCATGGAGAGAGATGACAGGTTCTTCCGGTTCCATAGGAGGAGCAACGAATTCTGAGAGGGGAAGAGTGGGTTCCGTATCCTTTAGCTCGGGGGCCTCATCTGACATTCTGTCTTCTGACCCATCAATCTAGAAGAAATTTTGTTCATGGCATTTATGTCCTCGCGCATATTTGTCATCACAATAATAACAAATCCATTTTTTCCCACGTTCTTCCATTTTTGATGGAGACACCTTTTGAACCTTCAAGGTTTGAGTGGTAGTAGTGGTATCCCGTAGACGAGGATGGTTGAGGACTGAAGAATGAAGGGGTTGTGCATGAAGAATGGTCTTAGTTTCCAATGCTAATTTGCATGTCTGCAACCAAGTAATAGGATGATGCATGCAAACATGAACATGAATTGCCTCCTTTAATCCACTTATGAAGCATTCAAGATATAATTCACCAGATAAGCCCTCATTTCTATAAACAACTGTTCAAATGTTGCTATGAAATCGATGACCAACCCTGTTTGTTTCATCTTGGTGAGGCACCCCAAATAATGAAATTCCCTATCAAAACATGCACAAACAACTTTGGTGAACATGTTCCAATTGGGATTTCCTAGATAACATTTGTTATGCCATTGCCACCATTTCCATCGTTCTTGGTCTAATTACATAATTCCTACATGGAGTTTGGTCTCTTCATCCTGAATATCATGGAGGGAGAAGTAGTGTTCCATTTGGGAGACCCACCCAACTGGGTAAGATCCATCAAATTTATACATCTCCACTTTTGGAAACTTATTCCAAGAGTTTGGAGAACCCCAAGGGGAGTGGGAATTATGGGTATTCTCATAATGAGAGGAATAAGGGGCTTCAGAGTGGTACTCCTAGTGCTTACCCTTGTCAAGTAATCCAAGGTGTTTGGAAATGACTTGCAGGTGGTTTTTTATGTCATCCATGTCTTGAAAGCACTACTTGAGATGGTCAAGATCCCTCAGGGTCTGTTTGATCAAAGAGACATCATCAGATAGTTTGGTGACCTTAGTGTCCCACTATCCTTAGTGTGAGAGCAGGTGGTAGGGCCCATTGTGGAGGCTTAGGGAGAGTGCTACCAAAGTGATCAGCATGAGATACGAAGTCTGATGGGATAGGTTCCAAATAAGGGTGTCGGAAAGGAGATCAAGTCCACAAAAGGATTAAAAATGATAGGTATTACTGCAATCAGGGTGAAAAGAGGAAGCCAATGGGATAGGTTGCAAACAAGGGGTAAGGGGATAAAATCCACAAAAGGGATTGAAAATGATAGGTATCACTGGGATTAGAGTGAAAAGAGGAAGCCAATGGGATATATCTCAAATAAGGATGTTGTTAGGCCCCAAAGGTTTTTATTTTATTCCCACAGAGTTATACTTCGATCTGAATAATTCTACAGTGTCAGAATGTCCAAATTCTTAACAGGAGGAAAGATGTAGGAATTTCACAACCAGACTGTAGGGGGCTAAGTTGCACGACAATGGATCTTGTTTGTGCTCTTTCTGTGCTGGAATTTTTTTGTTTTGTCTTTCCGAAGGGTTACAGTTTTTTTTAGGGTACCTATAGTAAAGGGTTTTCCCTGTGCTATAGCTCTCTAATATACGTGTGGGGTCAACAATAATACTCGGCCTAATATCTCAGGGCACCAAACAAGGAGGCTTGACCATACCTTTAGCCATACTACCCGATTACCTAGGTACTAGAGAGTATTTTCCCGAGTGTTGTTCTCAGTGACACTATAGTAGTCAGGGAGTTGATCGATTGAGCTAGGCAGGTTCCATGATGCCTAGGGAAAGTCCGTGCACACATGTTGTCTGATGTGATACCACTCGAAACAAGGGTTACAAGGGTGACAAGGGTGACCAATAGATGTGTGCTTAAGTACCACTTGTATTTCTTGCGTGTATGCTTCCCCAACCACGAATTTGTGCATTGAATGACATATCTCTGTGGTTTATCGACGCTGAAACATGTCGCTACCTTGGAAAACAAAATTTCACCCACACTTCCTTCCTAGGAAAGTGCTCTGATACCACTTGTGATATACCTAGAATATTTAACAGAACAAGCAAATATACCGCACAAGTAACAAGAACATCAAATATAGAGCATAAATAGAATATTGATATAAAAAAAAATTAGTTCACTTGCCTCTTCGAGGGGGT
>JASDQU010751721.1:0-17521 GCA_032191745.1 Picea mariana
TTAGACGTAAAGCAAGATGATTCCTTGCTTCTGACCTCGTTGTTAGACGTAAAGCAAGATGATGATGTGTTCCTTGCTTCTGACCTAGTTGTTAGACGTAAAGCAAGACGATTCCTTGCTTCTAACCCAGTTGTTAGACGTAAAGCAAGATGATGTATACCTTGCTTCTGACCTAGTTGTTAGACGTAAAGAAAGATGTGACTGACACTGAGCTACCAACTTATCAGCTATGACATTGAGCCAGTGTAGTATTGTGATGTGCCAGCCTAGTGTTGTGATGAAGTATCATTTTTTATATTAATACATATTGATGCAGATGATGATGGCCTTCTTTCGAGAATGACGATGCTGCCGATGAAGAAAACTTCCGATGATTTATAGATACACCAGCCAAGATGATATTGATGATGTTGTCCTCCTACCTGATGCTGTTGATAATGTTGTCCTCTCTCTCTCGCATGATGCTGCTGAAAAATACCCTTGTTGTTAAGGGGGAGTGTTGAAATAATGTAACTACAAAGAGTATTCTTATTATTATTGATATTTTATTCATAGGATCAATCCCCATTGTGGATTGATCATGTCGATTATTGTAATAGGACCAAATCCCCTTTTGCGGATTGGTCAACAAATAATTATAATAGGCAGAATAAGAAGTCGGCCCCAGCAGTTAATAAGAAGACCTAGAAATATAATAAAGGTGGGTTTACCCACCCAGATTGAGAAGTCGGCCCTGCCAGTGAAAAGACACTTCACACGTGCCAGAACTTATATAAATAAAGGAGGCTAGCGCCTCATTTGATCACAACTCACTTGGCATAAGATCTCTTGGCATTGTATTGGCTATTTATATTAAGGAAGTTTTGCTAGGTTTTCTTCCCCTAGAGGGTTTCCCAGGATAAATGTTATGTCTCTTATGAATGTGTATTTCTCAGTGATCTTGTTCTTATGTTGCTATTATCTATTGAAATGCAAAGAACTATAATAATGGCTTAAACATTAACATCATACAGATAGGACCATATGATCCATATAGTGGTATGGACAGGTCATACAAGTGTCTATATCGTCAGGTGTATAGGCCATGCAGTAGGCTATACTCTCTCAGTAGGTTATTCTACTCAATTCATGGTGATTTCGTTAACCATGCAATGTTGTTTTTTTAGCATCTTGTGAAGGTTTCCTTGCAAGTTTTTCAAMGKAATGAAAAGTTGATTTGAATTAATTATCTRTGCATGTGAAAAATTGTTTATGCTTTTGCTATTTAATTTCTAGATATTGTGTGAATGATACTATGGTCTGAATTGAATTCATGATTATTTAAATTCARTGATTTATTGGTTTAAGTTGAGATCATAAGGACATTAGTCACCTAGGGCTTGGATTTTTTTGGAGTGCACACTAGTCATCTTCTCTCTTGTAGCTCTTCATTTGTACTCTCTCTCTCTCTCTCTCTCGGAGACACTAGGGTTTCATGATCTTCTTGGGGCATCTTGAAGTCTAGGGTTAGGGTTTCATCCCTTGGAGGTTTGAAACTAGGGTTTTGTGATGAAACCTTGTGTGTATTTAGTGAAGAAGAATAAGAGAAATGGACATCTTGCATTAGAGGACTTGTTTGAGTGATTCATGCATATTGGACCTCCTTGGTTGAGTTAGGGTTTTCATTACTTTCCCTATCTAGGGTTTTAGAAAGCTAGTGGATTGTACTAACCTTGTGATAAGGCTATGGTATGTACAACAACTTCATCTTGTGTATATTAATAAAGTTTTAAGTTGTCCACAACTTGTGTAAATTGCATATATAATTTCCATCCATGTATGTTCTTCATGAATTTTAATTTACAACTATATATGTCTTGTTGATTTGATATAAGTAAAGGACAATTTTGTTGAGTGATTTGGCATCATAATTGAAGAAGTTATGTGTTGTTTTCTTGTTGTTATTACTGTTGTAAAAGTGAGTTTTAGACATAGTTTGTGCACAATAAGATTGCCCTAAAGGGCTAAAACTTATGAGGTCACTTTGGTATCTTTTCTCCTTGGATTGCCTAGAAGATTGGGATGTTAAGAATTGAAATATCATTCTCTTTATGATGTTGTTTTGTTCTATATTTTATAATAGCCATGAGGCTGAAAATTCACGGGGTTAAGATTCAGGAAACCTCTAGTCAAAGAGATGAAATTTATGGTTTGCATTAAACTATTAAAGTACAAGAATTTCTACACTAGGAACAACTACTAGAATTCATTGGAAAAATTGGAGCAAAAATACTTTTGGGTAATGCAGGATGGCTTATGTACTAGGGATGCCCCTATATCATAACTTTTGTTGAAATCCATTGTCGGAAGGGTGGGGGGGGTTAGCTCAAATTTATCCCATGCCCATCACTACCCCACCAATAAAAGCACGGAGTAGTGAACCTATGAGGGTAATGTATAAGTAGGTCGCACTCTAGACAACAAAATAAATCATAGACTTTACATTGTGATTGCAAAGGAGAGAAAGGGTGGGGCTTCTAGCTCTAGTTTAGCCCTCGTTGTGACTACAAAGGAGAGGAAAGGGGTGACTTTTAGCTCCAGTTTAGCCCACACACAACACTATGAGTCACACTCTAGACAACAAGTGAAATCACAAACTTTGCATTGTCACTGCAAAAGGAGAGGAAGCATGCTACTAGGCAAGCCATAACCACTGTATGTAAAGGTGGTGGGTGAAGTCCTACCAGCATCATAATGGCACATGTAACAAGCATAGGCACCACCACAAGGAAAAAAAAGCCACTAAAAAACACAAGGCAGTTGTGTGGAGATAACGTAACCAAAATCAATGTACAATGGACAGAAAAAAAATTATAGACAATTAAGCTAACCAGCCATAAAGTACAAACATTAGACAATTAAGCTAACCAGCCATAAAGTACAAACATTCAAGGAGATTATCTCAATTTAGAAATCCCGCCTACTATGGAGAAAACGATGAAATTATACTTGCAAGGGCAACATCGTTGCTTCAATCGCTTAATGCCATGGTTTTGAGCAAATTGTCTACATTGTGTGCTTAGCATTTTCCTTAATACTATAGCATGCTAGAAAGCTACAAACATGGAAAGCCACAATATTGGCATCTTATCCTCAAATTTGAAACAACCTTTAAAAAACAACGGAAAATAGATCTTTAGAACCTTGGAAATTGCCCATCTTAATGTACTTTACATGATTTTTCTAAAGTTTAAGTGCTTGCCACAAAACGTTATCGTCCTTTCATAAGTATCACAAAGTTATGAATTCTGCCCAAATTCCATAAAGTTGTTTAGATTACAACCCAAAAGAACAGAGGAATATAAGTCTTTGGAACCCTAGCTCCAAAGAATCTCAATTGCCCATCTCAATGTACTTAACATGATTTTTCTAGGTTTAAGTGCCGCCTCAAAACATTATCATCTTGTCCCAAGTATCGAAAAGTTATAATTTCTACCCAATTTCCGTAAAGTTGTTTATTGGGCAAATAATAATGAATAAATATATAGGTTAAATAATCAATCATCTAAGATGAAGCGATAGAAGACGATTGAGGAGGATGGGAGGGAGGAAGAAAAAGAGGAAACAAAAACCCTAGGGTTGGGACTAGGATTTCTGAATCAAAAGAGAGCAGTGGAAAGTGCAGGACACGAAAACAAGGAGATGGAGATGACTCTCATTCACAAGCCATCCATGGGGAGGAAGGAGGATTTGATTCAAAACTAGGAGATAAGAGCTAAAGGAAACCTCGAACAAGACATTCCACAGCTGAGGTAGGGGATGGCAATGATATCCACACTGAACCCTATTTAGAGAATAATCATCACAAAGGAGGTGAATACATTGACAAAGATATGGCATCTGCAGCTTGCCAAATCAGTGTTGGCACACTATGGGGAGATGAACCAGTAGAAAAAGATCACAAGGTTCTACTCCAAGATTTGCTACCGACCGATCTTTTCACCATCCTCACTATGGGGGAGAATAAAAAGGCACCTGTTGTTCACTTTGTAGAGAAGGCGATGCACACAACATAAGAGATGAGAGAAGGGAAACATAGGCCCTTGAAGAGTTCGGAAACAAGGAAAAAAGACAAGAAAAAAACCCAAGTGCGTTAAGCAAAGGAAGGGAGAGATGCAACTAGAGCTAGAGGAGAGATTGGTGGCGAAAACAGTGATCAAATACTCAAAGAAAGCATTTACGAAGAAGTTCAACGACATATAGTTGGCAATAAAAGCACTCCAAGGATGGGTTTCGACCACCTGGGGAAACAACATTGGATACACACCCAAGCTCCATCTGAGATTGAGAGGTTTCACGATATTTTTGTTCAAAAGCAAGAAAGATAAAGACATAATTCACAAGGGAGGACCTTACTTTAATCATGTTGCTTGTTTGTATATCAAAGATTGGAAGCATGGTTTTGACCTCGTTTGAGAACAAATCTTCAAGTTACCAATATAAAATTTCCCCACCTGCTCCTTGAATACTAAAACCTGAAGATACTCAAAAGAATTGGAAACAAGTTAGAGACTTTCCTCAAAATTGACGAGAAGTCATTAGTCATGGGATAATCCGCAATGGCCAAGATCTACATAGAGGTCAATTTAAATGAGGGGCTCCTAGAGGGGATGACATTAAAGCCAGGCTCCAAAAAACCTCACTAATAGGTGCTAGACAACATCAACATCCCTTTTAGATGCCGTGTGTGCAAAGAACATGGACATCTCCAATACACATGCCCCCATGCGTTGGTCAAAGGGAAAATGGAGGAGGAATATGCTAGAGAGGAAAAGCAAGAGCCAGGTAAGCGATACAACCCCTTTATCTCTTTTGATTCTCCCGTGATGACCCCTAGCCCTAGTAAAACAGTCCTAGATCTTGATTCTGAAAGGGACAAAGAAAAAGCCCAACGGAGGCCTCAAGCTCCAACGCTGCTTGTCATGAGGATCCAATAGAGACTTTGGGAAAATTGGTAGAGAGACTATAAAAAGATCTAGAGTATACAAGGAAACTGATGAAAAGAGTGGAAACCTCTTTAGAGCAAAAATCTAACTAGGAAATCTCTCACCACACTTCAAATGAGAACAAAGGTCCTGGCAATCTCCCCCAGATACCAATGGAAAAGCCCCGGGTTCATATAGGAGGAGAGATCCCTGGAATAGAGGCTAGAAAGAAGTAGAGCTAGGTGTACCTCACCTCTCCCAGGTCATTTGAACCCTCCTTAGGGAAAACCCGTTCAATCCACAATAATCTCAGTAGATCCAAAAATAAGTGAGGCAAGGGCTCATCCCACGTTAGAGAAGGAGTGCTGGGAGAGGAATTATCACAAGATGAAGGCAGGACACCTATAGGGAGGAAATCAAACACTGCAATAGCAATTGCACAAGTGGAACAGGAGGTACAAAAAGGCAAATAACTTACTATTTTTGGGGCACTTAGAGCAAGAGAAACTCCCCAGGCTCCACCCCAATGATATTGTTCTCCATCAATAACATGGCCATGGGAACTGCTCGTAAGATACATTCCCTAATAAGGATAATATATGTACATAAACCATCAATAATTTTCATTCAGGAAACAAGATACAGGAGAAGGACTGCAAGTTTCTCTAAGGAAGAATTTTTCGGAATGGCGGGTTTGAATGCACTAGCACCCAAGGACATTCAGGTGGACTAATGATCTGTTGGAGACAAGACTTTGAGAAGGTAAGCAACCTCAAATCAGATAACACCATGCTGGTTATAGTATTCTCAAAAGAATTCAATAAGCATTTATATCCTCTACATATATATATGGGTCATTGGAGCAAAGACAACAGTTTTGGGAGGATATCAAGGATAGAATCTTGTTGGACTCTCCAACGCTTATTTTAGGGAGAGATTTGAATCTGATTCTAAATAACAGATGAAAATGGGCTTTAAGGGCGAGAAATGATCCCCTAGCTGAAAACTTTCAAACATTGCTTGAAGATTCAGGTTTATTTGACGTTGAACCCATCAGCCTTTACCCCGCTTGGGCATACAAAAGATCTGGGCAGGACTACATAGGGAAAAGAATGGGCATATTTCTGGTGAAGAATGCTCTGGGAGAGTATCGTCTCTCCACTGTGGCCTATGGGAGGTCAGACCACTCCATAATTATTTTAGAGATGGTAAACAAGAATAGGAAGGCTCTATCACCCCTCAAATTTAACTCGCTCTAGCTCAAACTCCCTGAGATCTCATTAGCAGAAATTGGGTCCCCTTTCATCCAGAGGAGGATGGATACGCCATGGAACATCTTGAAAAGGACATAAGACCAACAAATATAATAACAAAGGAATGGGTAAGCAATACGTTTGGAAAGATATAAGATCAACTAAGGGCAATGGAAGGAAAGACAGAGAGTATACAAACGGTAGCAAAGGATGGGGGTTTTCTTCCATAGTAGATTGAGAAGCTAAAAGAAATGGAACATTAAAGGAATTATCTTCTATCTTGGGAACAGGCTAAATGGAGGATGAAAAGCATGACAGTTTAGTTAGAGCCAGGGGATAGGAACGGTGTTTTTTTCCAAAAACCAACCAAAGCAAGGAGAGCATACAAATACATTTGGAGAAATCATACCAACAGAAGGGAACTTTGTGAATCGTTTGAAGACATTAGCAACTCTGCACCCTCATACTTCCAAAAGATGTACACCCAACCTCAAAAGGAAACAATTCAAGATAGGCTGTCAATGGCCATGGTCTTCCCTAGATGGGTACAAGGATATGAACAAAGAAATGTACAGACCAATAGACAAGAAAGAATTAACCAAAATTGTCAAGGACCTAGAGAATGAGAAGAGCTTAGGACCGGATGTGTTCCCAGCAGAACTCTTTAGAGGGTTTTGGGAGCTTCTAGGCATAGTCATCATTGAAGTCATAGAGGAATCAAGGATAAATGGGAGGATCTCGCAAGCTTTCAGCTCAACATTCATAGTTACAATTCCCAAGGAAAATGACCCAACTCACTTTGGCCAATACAGACCAAATTCTCTATGCAGTTGCATATATAAACTAATTGCAAAAACCGTTTCTTCAAGACTGAAGCCAATTCTGTCTAAAGCAATCTCACAGGAGCAAATGGGGTTTTTGGAAGATCAAGATATCCAGGATGCAATAGCAACAGCGCAAGAGATATTACACACTATCAAAGTGGGGCTCAGGAAAGCTTTCATAGCTAAAGTAGATCCTGCCAAAGTATTTGATCAAATAAGTTGGACGTATCTATGTCTAATCCTCATGCAAGTAGGATTCTCTCATTCACTCGTTGTTTGGATGGAAGCATGTTTCAATTCAGTTGTGTATGTGGTTATAATCAATGGAATAGCCATTGACTTCATTCACCCTTCGAGAGGTCTAAGGCAGACCCACCCATTCTCGCCCCCCTTGGTCCTTGTGGTAGTAGAAGGGCTCAGTATGCTAATCAAGCAAAGGTTAAATTGGGAAGATAGTAAAGGAATCAAGGTGGCCAAAGAAGCAATCATAGCCCACCTAATGTTTGTGGATGACCTCCTTTCATTTTGGAATGGAGAGGCGGCAAAGGCAAGAAACCTTGGAGGCATCCTTAACCTATTTTATGACACAACAGGAATGGAGATCAATCTGAGAAAGTCCTCCATCAGATTCAACCGTTTCAATCAAGCCCAAAGCAAAATGATCTTGGTTTCCTCCCTTTCACTGTGCAGAACTTTGAGCAGAAACTCTCCTACTTGGGTTTTCATTTGAAGCCAGACAGTTATGGGTACAGGGACTGGACACGATTAATGGACAAATTAGGGGCAGAATAGAGCACTGGACTCACAGATGGATCTCAATGGCTTGTAGGATGGTGCTCAACAAAAGTTTCCTGAATTCAATTCAAGTGTATTGGCTTTAGTTAGCCAACATCCCCAAGCAAATCCTAAGAGGCATGAGGCAGATCATCTTCAGGTATATGTGGAGAGGAAATAAAGAGCAAGGAGGAATACCTCTTATTAGCTGGGAGGCTGCTTCAAAGCCAAAGGATCTAGGGGGATGGGGAATAAAACATATTTTGCATTTCACCAAAGCCTTAGCTGCTAAAGGGGGTGGGAAATTACTCACAAGGAAAGGGATTTGGCAGAATATTTAATTTCATAAGTATATCTCCCCGAAATCAATAGACGAATGGGTTAAGGTCACCCCGACAGGCAAGTCAGAAGAGGATCAAATTTCTGGAAGACTTTGATTGAAGCTTCAACATCATCGGCTTCTCACTCTGTTGGAAGGTAGGGAATGGGCATTCAATCAGATTGCACAGGATGAATGGGTTGGCAAAGAGGCAACTTATAAGATGTCCAGAGATCTCTTGGAAGAATAGAGGAGCAGAAACCTCAAGTACATATCAGACATAGCCATTCCCATGRCTCGTCACTCACAGAAGCAAGAATGGCTCAGCAGCTCGGTCATGGGCCTCACTGGGGAAAGAAGAGGAGCAATGGACTATATTCAGAGCTCAATTGAAAAAGGCAGGAATAAAGTTGAGGGACGAAGAAGACATGCTCCTTTGGGGCACCAATCCTATCCAGGGMACTTACTCAGTCAAACTGGGGTATGGAACATTGTTCMGACCCACAAGGGAGTCTCCTTGGTGGTGGAAACAGATTTGGAAAATAAAGGCCATGTTACAGACAATTATCTTGCATGGTTAGCACTAAACAATTCCATCCTCACATGGGATAACCTACAAAGATGACGCTGGGATGGCCCAGGAGATGCCCTCTTTGTGAGGAAGCAGGGGAGACGGTGACCCATTTAATGATCCATTGCCATTACTCAAAAGAGATATGGAGCGTCATAGCAAACCTCTCTGCAGTCAAAGGGCATTGGGAGGGAGCTGACCTGGAGCAGGCTTTAAGCCCATGGTCCACAGGGCCAAAGGAGGAGGCACTTGCTTTACCAATGCAGGTTTTATGATCTATCTGGATCGCCAGGAATGCAACCATCTTTAATGAGAAGAATTAACTTACACTAGAAGTATACTACAGGTAAAGCAAGCCGAAGTACAGCCCCAATCATTGCTAAGCAGCCAAGAGTCCAAAGCGTCCTATGAGAAGGGAAGGTACCCAGCCCAGGGGAGATTCAATGGGGCAGTCAAATAGAACCCAGGTAGGAGTGGGGCAGCAGGATGGTTACAGCTACAGGGCAGCACGAAAATCTGCTTCAGACATGGACTGGGTCAAGGTACTAACAATCAAGCAGAGCTAATGGTAGCCAGCAAACTGATAGATCTTGCAAGGAAGTGCGAGGTGTCAGAAATAGAGATTTTTGGAGACTCCAATATAGTTATAGGATAGCTGGCAGGAACCCTACAGGTAAGAAATATTCATCATCAGGCCAGGGTAAGGGAAATAAAGGAAAATGTCAACAACTTCCGACATATATCCTTCCCGCACATATACAGAAAAAAGAATCCTGAAGCAGACTCTCTCGCACAGGCAGCGGTAGAATTGGAGGAATGTCAGTTGATAATAGAATCTTACAAGCAGCACTGGCACTTAAGCTCCTCGAGATTTATTTTCTAGATTATCAGGTAGCTAGTTTCCATTCAGGAACAAATGAGAACTTATGTTCTTGATCTCTCTGGTCCTTTAAATCACTCTTTGATGCAATTTCTTGAACTTCTGTTCTAGAAATTATGTTGCGGTCTCTTCAAAACCCCTCCAGGTCAAATGACTAATTCTAGAGGTACTCTAGGTCTAACTAATAATTCTAGGGGCAGATTAATGATACGTTGAGCTCAAATTCACAGATCTATTTTGGTTTCGGCTTCCTAGATGATGTGGACAGATATGTATATCAGGTGTATATGCCATAAAATGTACTCCTTTTATGCAATAAAAAGAGTAGAGCTTTTTGCAATCTGAATCATCTAATGAATCACGAGATTGAGACAGGTAGAATCATATATACAATAAGTTTTCTTAAGCCGATGGAAGTTAACAAAATTGATGTTCAAAATGACATTAAAAATGTTTCTGGAAAATTTGGACCACCAGAAATTTTCCTAAAATTTTTAAACAGACACCGAGCCATTTGGAAGTTTATCAACAAGTTTTCAATAAAACTTTTGCGCCTTTGCAACTTTTTGTGTGTCTATTCACAAACCAAAGGCTGTATATTATTTGCTAGTTCGGCGTGTATATATATATATATATATATATATATATATATATATATATACACGCCGAACTAGCAAATAATATACAGCCTTTGATTTCTGAATCAAAGTTAGTAAGCAAAAAATGTGGCTTTTGATGCCATTTACATTTTGTTTAAAGCCCCGGGAGTAATAAAATGACAAAGAATGATCGAATATCATTCTGTCTCTGCTAAGTAAAACGCATAATGCAGGACATGTCTTACATAAACTACCCTTTTGTGCCAAATGAAGTGCCGTGCATGCTTCTACATGGCTGTGCAAAATTTTAATTCCATCTGAAAAGCTTTGAAAGGTTCGTTTTTGTCCTCAGATGCACCTATCGAGGATAAGGTTGACCAGGTTATTTGTTCTGGATTCTCACCTGTCTTCCACTCTTTGGTATCCAAATTCAGTTTCAGCAACCTGATCTTCCATCCTTTCCTTACAATTATGCTCACGCTCTGCTTTCCGTCGTACGCAGCCGCGGCCTCACATGAGCCAAAGTCCATGGGGTTCTTGCTCCCCCATTCAAGAGGCATTTTCGTCACAAGCTTCCATTGCTCAGCACTAGGGTTTGCCTCCCACAAACCCACTACAGTGAAGGGGCGCAATATTCCGGCAAGGACACCTAACAGAAACATTCGGCTCTTGTAGGCCACCATTCCAATTGTCTGCACCCGTTCCAACCTCGTCCCATCTATTCCCGAAAGATCCATTCCCATCAGTTCGTCAATCACGGTCAAGAGGGTTTCTGTGTTATAACTCACCATCCGAAGCGGACGCGCCGAACGGAGATAGTTTGAATTGCAGTATATGGTGGTGCCATCTGTAGTCGAATGGGATAGATAGCGGAATACATTATGGTCCATCTCAGGACAGAGTTGTATGGTCCATGTGTCGGTCACGGAGCTGTAGACCAGAGCATGTACCTGTTTGTTTCTCAGTTCTCCCCACACCATCACTTTAAATGATTTAGAGGCTGAATCTCCAACTATGTTGATGCTGACGGATGGCAGTTGATTCGTTTGCCATGGTTTTTTCTTTAAACGGTGTTGCCATAGTTTTTTCTTCAAACAGGCTTGCAGACGAAGGCGCGAGCTGAGCTTTGCATCGGGAAGCAGTCGGAAATGTCTTGTCAAGGGATTGGCCACGGCCAATCTTCCTTCTCTGCTTGCCAAAAGCATAAGACCCTCCGCTACTCCCTGGAGAAGCCAAGATTTTGTCATGGGATCGGCCACATGTTGAGTCAGCGAGAGAAAATGATACTGTTTAGCATCGTTGGCATTGAAGAGAACAAAGCCGTTGGGATTGAGCCGAGAGCTGCTGCAGAGAGCAACCCAAGATTCGTGGTTGCTCTCATCGTATAACTCTTGAAAGATCCGGCAGGAAGAAACAATTCGGTACCAAGAAACGCATGATTGGCGAGCTATCAAGAGATCAGGGATTGAGAGCCGAGAGAGAATGTCGTGCAGAAGGCATTCTGGGAGGCCGTCAAAAGGGTAATATGATCTGACACGCTGTTTCTTGGCACAGGAATTAATGTGTGATCGATTAGGTTGGGGTGTAAGAGAAGAGAGGCCATACCTTCTGGTGAAAAGCTGGGCCACTTCGATCTTCTTCTTCTGTTCGATGGAGATTCGTCTACTCGTTCCTTGATTCTCTGCAGATACAGCTACTTCTGATGCATAATCTCCATCAAGAGCATCCTCCAAGTAATAGCTTTTCTGGATTGTCAATTCTCTGCCCCTTTGGATTGTCATTTCCCTGGGCGTCCCGACTCCCCTGCAACCCAACATGATGAATCTGAAGACCACTTCTCATCTGATCCAGTAGCTATCGCAGCTTCTTCCACCCAGTAATAATAATCCCAATACCAAAACCCTGTTCAAGTAAAATCTTCAGACGCTTTTACACAATTTTTCAACTTTCCAATTTTGGTAAAGGGTCCAATCCACATGCAAAAGTTATCGGAATTCTTGCTGTAATAGCGACTTAATCCTGACATTGTCAAATTGGCTGCGCGCTACCCAAAACGTTAATACACTAGAACATCAAGTCCAGTGCTACGGCGAGTGCTAAATTTTATTACCTTAAAATAATTATAATAAATTTGATATATAAATTTATTTAATAAAGTCAACAGAATATAAATTCGCAAAATCCAATCCATTAATAAAAAAGAAAAAGTTTATAAATAAAATATCTTTACCTTCCATATAAATATATATAAATTTTGTTAATAGGTGTAATTTAATAAATTTATATATTCAATTTAATTTTAAGGTAATAAAATTTATTATTCCAAGTTAATTGTTGATAGATTCAAAGTTTAGATTGATTTAAATTAATTTAATTAATAAATTAATAATAATAGTTTATTTTTAAGGTCATGGGTAAGTTCATATGGCTGTGTAGAGGGGTTTCACCTTAAAATTTATTACTTTAGCATTGGTGTGATCTTAAGTTAATTGTTGATAGATCCAAAGTTAAGATGGATTTAAACTAATTTAATTAATAAATAAATAATAATAATCTATTTTTAAGGTTATGCGTAAGCCACATGGCTCTGTGAAGGGGTCTCATACAGTGACCTTAAAAATAAACTATTATTATTATTAATTTATTAATTAAATTAGTTTAAATCCATCTTAACTTTGGATCTCTCCATAATTAACTTGAGATCACATCAATGCTAACTAAGATAATAATTTTTGTTACCTTATTAAATTGGATAAATAAATTTATTTAATAAAAGTATAAAAGTATCCATTGATTTTATTAAAATAAAAAAGATATATTGTTATAAAAAGAAAGTTATAAAGTATCCATTGATTTTATTAATAAAATCAAAAAGATATATTCTTATAAAAAGAAAGTTATAATTTATAAAATCAATAAGATATATTGGTATAAAAAGGAAGTTATAATTTAATGTGTAAAAAAAAAAGTTTATAAATAAAATGTCTTTACCATCCATACATCCATATAAATGTATATAATTTTTTTGTTAATATATGTAATTTAATCTATTAATTAAACCAACTTAAATCTATTTTAATTTTGGATGATTTATCAAGGGTTAAGAGGGATGAGAGGGATCAAATCTTTCAAGGGATAAATTCGAAATTAAGATGGATTTAGAGTGGTTAATAATAGATATATATAATTAATTTAGGGATCATAACTATAGAATATTATGCATGCCAAGTTATGGCACTCTTTAACTCTACTTCCATACCTCTCATTCCAATTCATACCCCTCATTCCAAAGTTAGACAATCCACGAGCTTTTGATCAGTAGTTCCCAAGTTCTGGCACCCTTTAACTCTAGTTTCATATCCCTCATTTCGAAGTTAGACAATCCACAAGCTTTTGATTAGTTATGCCCCATTTCTCTCTGCAACAATATGTATAAAATCATCACAAAGATCATAGTTGTTCGTTTGAAAGACATCCTCACAGACAAGGTTTCTGGAGAACAGTTCAGTGTTCTGCAAGGCAGGAAAATTCACCAAGTTGTAGGATTGGCACAAGAAGGCCTACATTCAATACACACAAGGAAACAAAAGGATATCATATATAAAGTAGACCTGGAAAAAGCATTCGACAGAGTCAATTGTCTCTATATCATGTTTCTTCTCATTCATCTAGGCTTCTCGCGTTCTTTTGTCATATGGATTCTCAATTGTATCTCCACCACATCTTTTTCCATTCTCATAAATGGCTCGGCATCCCCCTTCTTCAAAGCTAAAAGAGGCCCCAGACAGTGATGTCCCCTCTCCCCTCTTCTCTTCCTTTTAGTGGTAGAAAGTCTAAGTAGGCTCATCACAAATGTTGTTTCACAATGCCTTTTCCAAGGCATCTGGATCTCCACAACTTGTTTTCTCACTCATCTATTGTTTGTGTATGACATCCTCATTTTTTATGAAGGAAAACAACTCTTCTTCAACAATCTAAAAAGCATTCTTCACACTTTATGCCTCTCAACCGGAATGCAAATCAACATGGAAAAATCATCATTGATGGCATGGGGACTAAATGATCAGGAACGACTTGTTACCTCATCACTCTTTGGCACACAGTTAAAAAATCCATCAAAAGGCATCAAATACCTGGGCTTCAATCTCAAGGCCATTAGTTACAAAAAAGAAGATTGGGCATGTTTGCTTGCCAAAGTGGAAAAAGAATATACTCTTGGTGTAACATATGGTTATCTAGAGCTGGAAGATTAGTCCTTCTCAAATCAATCATTGAAGTCATCCATGTATGTTGGACTTCCCTCGCATGGGTTCTGAAAGGAGTACTACAAAAAATAAATCAATTGGCCATTTGATTCCTCTGGGGAGGAAAAGAGTACACCAAGCCATTAGTTCTAGCCTAAAAAAAATTGTATCAAATCCAAAGTTCAATGGAGTATGGGGCCTCAAGGACATTTTCACCTTTGCAAAATCATTGGTAGCGAAAAATGTTTGGAGTTTGATAGAAGGATCAGGTTTATGGCAGAGAATCATAAAAGAAAAATACATCCCACAAATGACTCTCCTGGATTGGATTCGCTCCACAAACAAATCCTATTAGAATGGAACAATCAATTGGATTCGCTCCACAAACAAATCCTATCAGAATGGAACAATCATCTAGAAAGCCCTCATAAACCATTTTCATGTTATTTAAGACTGGCTCATTTGGAAGATAGGAAAAGGCTCCAACATTTTGATAGGGAAGGATCCATGGATAGGCTATCAAAACAATCACCTTCTGCCAGAGGAGCTCATTAACTCGCTCAATCAAAGAGGTTATTTCTTCCTAAAACATGTTTGTCATGGAGATTACACTTAGGGATCCACTAGATGGACATTAGGGGAGGCTTTAAACTTGGACACACAGATGATTCTAGTTTGGAATCAATATATAGACTCATTGAACAAATCTCTCGCTCAACTCTCCGATTAGGAAGATCAACTTATTTTGTCTTTCATCCCTACAAGAAAATACACCCTAAAGCTTGGGTATCTAGCCCAAATCCAAGCTACACATGTGGATCCCCCTCCTTGGTGGGGAAAAAACCTTTGGAAATTTAACAGTACTCCAAAATCAAAGTTATTCATGTGGCTCCTTCTCCAAAATAACACCCCCACATGGGAAAACCTCCAGAAGAGATCCTTCATAAGGCCAAGTAGATGTGCACTATGCAAAGTAAAAGAAGAAACCAACACCCATTTATTCCTACATTGCACATTCACAAAATCTGTTTGGAGAGAAATCAACAACACACTAGGACCTATTTTCAACTCGAATGGAATAGACATCTTGGAGGCACTCCAAGGATGGTTGGTCAAACAATAAAACTAGAACTTCAAATCCCTCCCCCTCATTGTCTATTGGGGCATCTGGCTGGCTCGCGACCATCCCATATTCAATGATAAAATTAGATCCATCTCTCACACTACCTTCTCTAGTCTCAAAATCTTATCTTCCTTCCCCCAAAAAAGCACTTCCACTACTCCTTCTTGACTATTGTAGCCTCTTGTTATATTCAAGGACATCCCTTGGGCTTTTTTTGATGGAGCAACACAAGGGGTTCCTTCCATGGGAGGTGCTGGTGGATCTCTCCACCTCTCAAAAAACCTCTCTCTGTCATTCTCGATAGGTATGGGCAAAGCAACAAACAACTCCAATGAACTTATTGCCTTATACCTTCTTCTCCTCTTGGATCTTGATAAAAACATTAGACAACTCAACAATTTTTGGTGATTCAATGTTTGTAATTCAAGTCATGAAAGGCACACACATTTTAAGATATTACTCCATGTTTCCAATTCTTGAGGAAATAAAGAGACGCTCTATAGAATTTTCCCATATATCATTTACGCATGTATACAAGAATCACAATAAAAAAGCGGACCAACTATCCAAAGTTGGCATGAACCTAGACAAAGGCAGTTGGAGAATCAAGGAAGAAAGCCTGAATGGATCCCTAGAATTTTTTCACATCACTTGGACCACTTTCTGATTAAAACTAGATTGGCTCTCTTTTTGCGGACGATATAACCAACAATCTCAGTTTTTATTTTAATGGAAAGCTTATGTAAAAAATGTAATTATAAGATAAGGATGATAATTTAGTGGATAGTCTCTTGAAAAAAAAGATGTAGTGGTTTTTAAGAAACTTAGCTGAAAATGATACAAACCACAAATCATCAAGATACTTTAAGAAGGGGCTTCTTCCTTTTCCTTTTTTGGAATTATATGCCTTATGCAGTACCTAACTGCCTATCAGTCTCAAGAGCAAGAATGTAAAGGACATCTATGGATGTAATTTTGTTTCATATATTAAAATTACTTGGTTTTTATCATTGGAATGTATATAATGATGATGATGATTAACATCCATTGGGACCAATTGGTCTACTAGACCTTAAGAAGGTAAGAGATTACTTGCAATTCTTTAGAATTTTGTTTATGTGCTCGAAAAACCTTAAGAGAAGCTTTCCAAAATCACCATAGTTTTGTTGAATTAAAAGGTTAGGAAGGTTGATAGTGTGACAAATATATGGAGTGGAAATCATTTATTATTGTTATTTTAATGAATTATTATTATTTTAATGTGTTATGTTACATGAATATCTCCTCCATATTGGGATGTAGAGCACCTCTTGGTGAAAAAAGCAATAAAAAGGTCTTTTTCATTTTATTAATAAATTAAATAAATAGGCGTTGTCTAATTGTTCTACAATTTTTTCCTCCTCGCCAAAATATGACAACATAAATCCCCATGAAATCACAACTTTCTATTGTTTAAATTGCATTTCTGAATGCAGAAATGGATTCAATGTGCTAAAAACCCCCTAGAGCATTGGGATTATACAAATTTAACCACTCAAATCTGCAGATCCAACAATATCTCACCAGATTTCGAGTAAATATCCCAGGAAAAGATGCCCAGAAAACGACAAAAACGTAGCACTAATCTTATAAGAAAAAAATTGTAATTTAATACATAAAAAAAATTAGAAATAAAATATCTATATGCATTCCAAAGAGGCTTTGTTTCTTCCAGTGGGAGCTTTGGGCTTCTATGAATTTATAGACAATGAAGAGATATAATCAATGGAGTTCAATTCTAGTAATAGTAATAGCTTACGTTGGCATGACTAGGAGTGGGAAAGTAACTAACATAATTAGTAGTGATGTTTATGATCTTTGTTTATAGAAGAAGCAGAAATGTGCATATGTGCATCACACTGTTTCTTTGCTTTCAAAAGACAAGCAACATGTATATTCGCCACGTGTGAATATATACAAAAAAATATTTG
>JASDQU010751721.1:17648-28226 GCA_032191745.1 Picea mariana
AATTATTAATAATTATTTTTTTTTATAAAGTAAAAAATTATATTAATATTTACAGCTTGTACATTCTAGTAATCAGAAAATTCTTTGACCTGAAAGACCATGACAGTCTTCCAAGTTCATAATGCATAAATACCAGCCCCGGTGGGGAAACCAGGTATAAGCTAACTGTCATTGTTTTACTTATGAACTGTAACATAGTGCTAAAAAGTTTAGGATGTCTATAGCCACATCTATAAAATAGAAGAAACATATACAAACAAACAGAATTAATGAGGACAAAAACATTATATGAGGTCTTAGGAACTTGAGTTTCCATTGTGGTCAGGCTGCCAATCGTAACAGAGGATGTGCCAAGACCAATACTAGTAGCAGAGACACAAACATTTTGACCAGCAACTATAGCTCGAAGCTCGATACCAATAGTGGGTGGTTGGAAAACGCCCCCATGCTTGTGTGCCAACCAAGTTAGAACTTTGGACATGTACTCCATATGTATCTATAACATCTCAATTCAAACTTTGAGTTGACGAAAGTATTCGTCCTTAGGCATCATGTTGAGAACAACCATCATTTTTACATGCCAATAGAGCTCAAGGGTATGGAAAAATTTAGAGTTTAGGGTCCTTGTGCATCTGAGATCTAGTATCACCCTTCCCACTTAAAAATCGACATTTGATTCTTCCTTGAACTCACGGGCTAAGGGAACCCCATATTCTAGGGCCAACATGGTCACTTTGTCATCCTCAGGCACATGAGTGTCATAGTATTCAACAACTTCAAGTGATTCCTTTGCAACTCGAGATGACCTAGCCTAGGAAATACCAGTTCCTAAAGAGTGGGTCTTACATGCACAAGGTGCCATTAAAAGGGAGGATAGATCTAGGGGAGTTACAAACCAATAGACAAAGGGTTTACAACCAGGAAAAAACATATGTGGCAGAGCCAAGTAACCAGAATGAGAGATGCAATTGAAGTCGAGAGGTTGCTTTAAATACTAAATAAACTTACCAAATTTCCCATATTTCTCATGGCGAGCTACGATGTTTTCTCTTATGGAGATAATCTCTCCAATTCCTAGTCAACCAATCATGGTTGTACTCAGCATCGAATCCCGCAACATAGCCATCATACTCATGATTACCATAATAACGTGAACCTTGTTGAGGGATAGAGTATTCCCCCACTCCTGCATGTGAATGATCTGAAAATTCATGGCCAACTCTAACACATTCATTTCCATAATGGAATTGGGTACCCTCCATTCGAGAAGCCGAGGAGGCTGATCGAGGTGGTAGCTCAGGAGTAATGTTTGAGATGATATTCTGAATGTCAGGTTGCGACGAGTGGGTCTCCCTCATACTCGGTTCATGCGCCACACAATTCACAGTCGAAACTTGTTCAAACAAACTAGTGGACACCCCATCTAGGTAGCAGAGATATGATTGCACTAGAGATAGGAAATTTTTCTTGAGCATGGAGTGAGGGATATTTTCCCAAGCAGAGTCCAGAGCTACTGAAGGATTATCATAATTGGTGTTTGCAAGAAAATCAACCACTTTATTGGTTGATCGTTTAACATGAGGGGGGACAAGACTAGGGAGATAAGGGAGGAGAGAGGTTATAGTGTTGATCAGGGATTCCAAACACCAGTGTGATGAGAGTTTGGAGGGAGGGGATCCCATTGTAGCTTTGTGAGAATATGGATAATAAGTTGGAAATTTCCTTCATTTACAAATTGGGAATGGGGAAGTCTGATGGAAATCTAGAGACCTATGATGAGGGCCCATATATCTACAACATTATTAGAATTTATCCCGATGTGACTAGTATATATGTGGATAATGTTACCCTTACAGTCTCTAAAAATGTTTCCAAAACTAGCGGGACCATGGTTTCCTTTCAAGGCCCCATTAAAATTCAATTTTACAAAGTCCAAAGGAGGGGGGGTCCAATCAGTGGGAATGGATGAATGGGGTGTTGATGGTAGGATGAAAGGCGAGGGTGAGGGGGAATTAGGAAGACAAGCCTTGAGGAGACCTTGCTCAGTAGGGTGGCATTGCAGATCTTCAACATTCCAATTTTCTTTTAAGATAGTCTCTTCCATGTTCTTCTTGATCTTTCTCTACAAAATGTGTTGAGGATTGGATGTGTTCTTAAAGATTCATCCCTTCCTTTATTTCCATATCTCCCATACTAGAAACCCAAGGAAGATATTCCATAATCAGTTGAGGAGAAAACTAATGAAGTAGGAGTCCCTCCAGGATGCTATGGTGACTTTGATGGAGTCCCTGGCCCAATCAGAATGACAAAAATATATGGATCCCTTGTCCCAAAGATTGTTGTTGTAGGTGCAGGAATTGAGGACGTGATCCATGGTTTCATTATGCTGATGACACAACATGCAAATTCTTGGTCCCTGAAAGCCTCTTTTGCATAGTTGATTTTAGGTGAGGAATTTTTTGTGAGTGGTATGCCATAAGAAGGTTTCCACTTTCGGCCAAAGATTAGCATTCAAAATTTTCCCCGTATATTCTCTACTGGAAGGTTCGAGTGATGAGAAACTAAGTGGTAAGCCTCTTTTAAGGATAATTTTTTAGCAAAGCGATATCCCCATCGAAGAAGGTCGGGTTGAGCTAAGATTTTGATTTTCCTTAGCTGCACCAATTGGATCAAGGTTGATAATTGGGATCGACTATGAAGGGGCAAGTGATCTAGATCAATCTTCCATATATTCCAATCTGAGTTTATTGGTGTAGAATACCAGCAGTTATTGAAAAAATAGCCTTAGTGGGTCTGGAGAGGAAGTTTCAGTGGGAAGAGTCTTCTATTTGATTGGATGGCTGGTAGTTGTTTCCAAGAGTCTTCCCAAAAGAGAGTTAACTGTCCATTTCTAATTTCCCAAAAATTGTGTTGTTGTATGAGCCATTTGTTTTTCCATGCCAAGTTCCAGATAAGAGAGCTTGGAGTGTAGTGCATCATTCAAATAAGTTCAACAAAGCTGAGTTGATATGCATATTTTTGTTTCTAGAGTTTGCTCTAGAGCTCCCCTTTTTGTTGGAGCCATTTCCACCAAATTTTTCCCCCTAGAGTATTGGATAGAATTTCAGTATCTCTTAGGCTTAGCCCTCCCTAAATTTTAGGTAAGAGAAAGGTGTTCCAGGCAACAAAGGCCATTTTTTTGTAGCTTGGGTTCCTTGCCATAGGAAATTTCTTTGGAGGCCTCTTACAGCTCATATGATTTTTTGGGGGGCTGCCAGAGATGAGAATAGATAAAGGGGAATATCCCAAAGAACATATTTGAGGAGGATAAGGCGGCTTGCAAAGTTGAGAGGGTGGAAGGTCCAACCAAATAATTTCTTACTGAGACGGGAGAGAAGGTATTCCCATGTGTTGTTGCAGAACCCTGAAGTCAACAAGGAAACTCCTAGATATTTGGTTGGAAGGGAGCTCCTAGGAAAGCCTAGGATGCGAGAGACATGGAATTTGACCAACAAAGGGGTATTGAAGAAAAAGATTTGATACTTTAACTGATTGATAGAAGTGCCTGAGGATTCCATGAAGGTATCAAGCACCAATCTAAGAGTTCAACCATCCTTTACAGAAGGGATGCCCATAAGGAGGGTGTCATTCACAAATTAGTTATGGGTGAGAGGATCATCTAAGTGATGTAGGGACAAACCTTGAAGTTTGTGGTTTTCAACGACTGCTTTGAGGCTGGGGCCTAGTCCTTCAACCATCATAATGAAGATGAAAGGGGAGAGGGGGTCTCCTTGACGTATACCTCTAGAGTGGCGGAAGGGTGGAGAGGGGGAGCCATTGATCAAGAGAGAAAAGAAGGTTGAGGAGATGAGGCCAAGGATCCAGTTGATCCGATCATGGTGGAATAAAAAAGCTTTTAAAATTTCTTTTATATATTGCCAACTAAGTTTATCAAAATCCTTGGACATGTCCAATTTGATAAGAATTCCATGGTCTTCATGGTATTGAGAGAATGGGACACTTCGTGGGCAAGAATAATGATGTCCTTTAACATACCCAAACTGTTTAGGAGCATTCGATCTTAGAAGGATAGGTTTGAGGTGTAGAGAAATGACTTTAGAAATGATTTTGTAAACCACATTGCATAGGGAAATGGGGTGGAATGTATTAGGGTTAGTTGATTTTTCCTCTTTAGGGATCAGAGCAAGGAAAGTTTCATTCAGAGTAGGGAGGGCCCCAAAAATATTTTGTGATTCCTACACGAGAGCCCAAACATCCAATTTTATAATCGGCCAACAAGGGTGAAAAAGTTCGATGTAAAGCCATCCAGACCAGGGGCTTTCCCTACGGTCAGGCTGAAGTTTGTTGTCTCAACTTCTTCAAGTGAGATCTGTCTCATTAGACTGACCATTTTTTCATCTAACACCAAATGTGGGATGTACTAAGCTATAGCTTGAATGGCATCTAAGCGATCTGGAAGAGGTTCAACTATAAGATCCTAGAAAAAAGTGGTTAATTCTTGCTCAATATTAGAATGGGAAGTTATCTTGATACCTTGTTAAGAAATGAGATGAGTAATATGATTGGAATGATATCTTTGAATCAATGAATGGTGGAAGAATTTTGTATTTTGTTCACCTTATTTGAGCCATTGTACCCTCTATTTTTATCTACATGGGATTTCCTCTTGCTTCTGTCTTTTTGAGATCTTATTAGCTAGAGTTTGTTCTTGCAGGGCCAAATCTGGAGATCGACCATGAGAGAAAATTTGTTGTTGGATTGCTACAATTTGGGCTTCTAGAAGACATTGAACTTAAAATATGTTTCCAAAAGTTGTCTTGTTCTAGGTCTTGATGCATTGTTTAAGAAATTTGAGATGATGTTGAAAGTGATAAATGAAGGAGCCTTTTATTGATTGAGATTCCTCCCACCAGCCTTGAATTTTCCTTAGAAAATTCAGGTGAGAGAGCCAAAATTTATCAAACCGAAAAGGTTTTTTGAGAGGTATGTTGAGGGTGTCAAGAGAGAGGCATATAGGCCAGTGATCAAATCATGTAGCCAGTAGAATGGTGGTTTCCATGTGCCAACCAGAAAGCATAAGGGGTTTAGATACAAGAAACCTATCTAATCTATAGGTCACCTGATGGGAGCCTCCTCTGCAGTTTTTCCAAGTGAAGGTGTCATTGCTCATCTTCGGATCAATCAACTTCTGGTATTGGATGAAGTATTTGAAGGCTAGATGTTCCACATATAGGCGTCTCAAACCTCCTTTTTTATTATTCTAAGGAGGTGATGAGGTTGAAGTCACCTCCCACAATCCAAAAATTAGGGTAGGTTAACTCCACAATATATTGAAGTTGGTTCATAAATTTGAGATTTTTGTCGGATTGATGTGACTAGTAAACATTGGAGATGAAGCCTGAGGTTCCCACCCCAAAGGGTTGGAATTATGTTTTGATTCTATTCTTGGTACATAAGAAGTTCCATACTAAAACTTTTTCTGGATTCCACATAATTGTCAGGCCTCTTGTTGTTCCTTTCGAGTCTATTTCCATATAACATCTAATTTTTTATATTTTTAGGAGAAGGTTCCCCAACGTTTCTCCTGAACATTTTGTTTATTGAAGAAGCATTATATTGGGAGATTCAGATCCAAGCTTGTTGTGTAAGATCCAATGCTTTCTCTTACTATTTAGTCCTCTTATATTCCATGAGATTACTAACATGGATAACCTTGGGAGGGTTGGAATGAATCCGTGATGACGGTGTTTTGCCTAGATTTGACTAGAATGTCTCCTATTTCCTATAGAAGCTGATGATTGGATTTGCAGCCTCTGATTTTGTCCTCCTTGGGATTTTTTTTACTTTGAGTTTGTTGGGTTTAATGCCAAGATTTAGATTGGGGGTTTGGACATTAGAGGGGTTTGGGGATTCCTTTCATCTTCGATGCAGAGCTTTCCTGACCACCTGAATTTTTTTCTAGAGGAATGTGTAATGTTCCCAACCAAATTTGATATAAAAATGAGATCTAACTAGTTGAGAACGTTTTTCAAACACTTTGACGGTATGTTCTATTTCCCTTAGAAAATTCCTTCTTCTTGTTGTCCCGACTTTGATTAGGTTTTTTAATGTGTTAGCATGACATTTGAAATTATTTCTACCTCCTTATAACTCCCTGATTGTGGGATGCTATATGTAATTGATGGTTGTTATGTTTTCTATGTATTGGTTGATTGAAACATTTTGTTAAACACTTTGTGTGCAATGGTTGTAGCATTCATTTAAGTGTATTTTCTTATGTATTTCATCCCATATTTCTTTATGTAATACATAAGGAAAACACATGCAATGATAACCAAATAAATCATAAACTAATAGCTATTACAAACCATAATATAGTACCTCAAATCCTTTTTTTATTTAAAATGCATTTGGTTGTCCAACATACAATAATTTCCAGATCTGATATAAGTAATACAAAAACCACTTTATTGGCCTATAATGACTCCAAAAGGAAAGGAAATAGGGTCACTAATCCTCCTTTTTTATCCCCTAATGATGGTTTCCAAAAAGAGATGTTATTGTTGATATTATGGTAGTTGCGGGAGGTATTTACCTCCACGTGTAAACTTGACGAGGATAGAATACACCGGGAAGAAAGAAGAAACCCTAATGAGTTGGCTAATAACCCAGAAGACTTGTCGGCTCAAGAAGATAATTTATATTAGGTTATTAGCCTCCAAGAGAAGAAGTCGGCCAGAAATAATAATATATACTGAACAGACAGATACCTAGAATGAGAAGTTGGCCCAGGCAGTTAGCTAGAATTAGTATAAATACAGGAGGCCAATTCTCATTCTGGCAGGCAGTCTCAGAATTGCAGAGCAGCACTTGTGTGCACTGCAGTGCCCAGTTTTGTGCACAGGTTTGGAGGAGAGCTGTCGGTGCAGCTGTTGCAGCTAGCAGTTATGTTTTGGCTTGGAATATCTCTTGGCTAGGGTTTAGACTATATGATCAGCTCTTATTGATGCACTATCCTTGGGGAAAGGTGCGCTACCCTTTTTTTGGCTATCTAGCCTAGGGTTTTCTTCCGGAGTGATTCTCTGTCAAGGTTAAGGTGCTCGTAGGGTGGCTTCGGCCTATGGTTGGGTGACAATAGTGATATTGGCAATGGTAAAACGAGCACATCCATTATATTCTAACGGGTTATGGGCCCACTACTCCTTCATTTAGTCTAACCAGTGGAAGGAAGCATAACCATAAGGATATTAAGATCGTTGAGGAACTACCACTAGGTTTCTAGCAGGAGCAGTCACCATAGCACTACAACTAGGGTTACTAGCAGGTGCAGTTGCAGAAACCCTAATTCTTTCATTGAGGCACCTTAAGTGAAAGGATTGACCTAATTTCTGGATAGATCAGTGCATCTCCTGATACTCTTAACAAGCCAAGACGTCAAGTTTGAGTTTTTGGTCAAATCTA
The DNA here is from genome assembly GCA_032191745.1 of Picea mariana. Classification (NCBI taxonomy): domain Eukaryota; kingdom Viridiplantae; phylum Streptophyta; class Pinopsida; order Pinales; family Pinaceae; genus Picea; species Picea mariana. Next base: position 25,110 of record JASDQU010751721.1, read on the forward strand.
GGGTTTGACCAAGTCAAAGCAGCCATGACTTATTCTATGAAGTCAAAGAACAAGTTAGATGGAGCCTCTAACTTCACAGCATGGAAGACAAGGATTGACCTCATCCTTTCCAAGAATAAAGTGTTGGATATCGTGAAAGGAAAGATCGTGGAACCAACGTTTGAAGAAGGAAAAGAAAAGGAACCGTGAAACATTGCAGCTATGGAGAAGTTCAAAGACGATGAGATCAATGCCATGAGTATCATAGTGGACTCTATAAAAAACCACTTGATACCCTACATCTCCCATCTTGACTCATTGAAGAAGATATATGATGCCCTAACAAACCTCTTCTCAGTCAGAAACATTGGACACCTAATGAGTCTGAAGAATGAGCTCCATGACATGAAGATGAATGATGATGATAACATAACATCATACTTTGTGAAAATTTCTCAGTTAAGAGATCAAATAAAATCTATTGAAGAGATAACTTCAAAGAAGGAATTAGTAAACATAGTACTCAATGATCTTCCCAAGATGTGGAATGCATTTTCCGCAAGCATGAACAAAAGGAAGGAGAAAACACGAAGCATCCGTTGCTGAAGAAAAGGAACCTACAAAGAAGACTAAGCAGGATGAAAGAGACTTCTTCTTCTAAAGGTAACAATACTCTTTTTATTTCTTGTACATATATTGTTTGTATCGTCTATGTACATATCTTGTATATCTATCTCTTGAAAGATAATGTGTTCCAAGAAGAACTATACCTATGGAAGAACAACAAGATAAGGATTGATATCATTAGAAAATACACATGAAAGGATGAAATACGTCAAACAAATCATGTGGAAGCTATTGCAAGATAAGCCGAATCAATCATGAAGAGACTTAGAAGAAGCAAAGACATAAAGAAGTCAACAATCAAGAGGAAATTAGAGAAAGACTTATGACGTTTTGTAGAAGACAACAAGACAAAAGTGTGGACTTTGTTAGACAAAGAGAGCCAATTATATATTATAGAAGACAATAAAGATGCAGACGGAAACATGACTCTGTTAGAGGGAGGGAGTCGATTATATGCACTCATACATGAAGCAAGGATTAGGTGGGAGCTAATCCTATGATCCATTGAAGATGATGAAGTATATATCCATGGTAGCAGCCATGAAAGATAGTACGTGTTCAGTTCAACCTCAGAAGAAGTCTTCTTCGAAGAGAAGCCTTAAAGTATCCCTGGTTGTCCATCCACATCCGTGATCCTATGATGAAAGTAAGAAATGGAATCTTTAGGTCATGGAATCTATAAGAAACTCCATGGACCCAAGAGCTAAAGAAAAACATCAGGAAGAACATGAAGATTCCAAGAAAGAAAGAGAAGCCAGAACAACCAGTCATTGTATTAATAATCACAAGATTACCAACCTGATATGAACTCACTAAAAGCAATCAAGTAGAGGAACTGAAAGTTGTGGTGAAGAATAGTGTATATATGCAAGCATTGCAAGATACAGAACTAGGGGTTCTCCCAGATGGAGGGAGAATATTGTTAGAAAAATAGGACCGTGGAGCAATAAAATAAAACAAATGCGGAAACAAAACACAGAAGATACACAATACAAGAGAGACACAGATTTACGTGGTTCACCCAGTGTTGGCTACGTCCACCAGAGAAATTGCCAGGTCCTTCCTTTATTATTATCCAACAAATGAAGGGATACAACCTACGACAAAACTCGTTGTAACTTCCTCTTCTTTCTCTCACAGTCTCCTCTCTCAGAATACAATATTCGCCATCAATCATCGCCGCAATACATTTCCCTCATAAAAGAGGGTTGTCTTCTAGGGAAAAAAACCCTAATGTAATCTCTACCGTTAGATCTGCGACCTTATAATGAACGGTCCATATTTACAATGAAATTACAATATACATTTACAAGGCAATTTTTCCTTCGGGGGCTTCGTCCCCGAACCCCCGTTGGGGGCCCGCTTGCCCCCAAACCCCCCAGCCGGGGGGATAGCCCCCTCGGACCCCACAGAGGGGGTACCCCCCCTCTACACTCCCCCGCATGGAAGAGCGTACATACTTCTGGGGTGTGAATACTTCATGGGGTATAAACACGGCTGAAAGCAAAAGACCTCTGAATTAAGAAGATAATCAGGCTCCACAACCAACCATCTCCCACTTGGAGATTGATCTCAACAACTCCACCGCTATTGTATATGCTGGACTCTGAACCTTCTTGGACCTGGCAAATTTCTCATATTCATCTTCATTCTTGAAGACCAACTGAAACTGAGTAGGAACTCAGTTTCTCCCTGGTTACTCCCTTTGTTAACATGTCTACAGGATTCTGGCTAGTGTGTATCTTTTCCAACTTCAAATGTCCATCTTCCAAGGCGGATCGTATGAAGTGGTACCTCAACTGTATATGCTTAGTCTTCGAATGGAAGGCTGAGTTCTTTGCAAGGTGAATGGCACTCTGACTGTCACAGTACAACCTGTTGTTCTCTTGCTTCTTTCCCAATTCCTCCATAAACCTTTGTAACCAAATCATCTCTTTANCTTACTATTGTTCCACCTATAGTAAAAACATATCCTGTGGTGCTCCTCCTGCTATCTTTATCACCTGCCATATCTGAATCAACATATCCTTGTAGAAAAATGTCTAAACCTCCAAAACATAATGCATGAGTAGTAGTACCTCTCAAATACCTGAGAATCCACTTTACTGCCTCCCAATGTTCTTTACTTGGATTGTTCATATACCTGCTCACAACTCCCACTGCATGTGCAATATCTGGTCTTGTGCAAACCATTGCATACATCAAGCTACCAACTGTTGATGAATAAGGGACCCTAGACATGTATTCTATCTCCTCCTATGTCTTGGGACACATTTCCTTAGTCAATTTGAAATGGATGGCCAAAGGTGTACTAACTGGTTTTGCATTCTGCATTCTAAACCTCTCCAACACCTTCTTTATGTACTCACCCTGAGACAATGTCAATTTGTGATTTTTTTTTGTCTTTTGTTATTCTCATGCCATGGATTTTCTTTGTAGCACCCAAATCCTTCATCGAAAATGAATTGGATAATTTCTTCTTGAGCACATTTATATCCTGCATATTAGACC
>JASDQU010751721.1:38045-56512 GCA_032191745.1 Picea mariana
GTATCCTTTTGTCTTCCCATGTTCTCCATGTTCAATGCATTACTTGATGTCTCACCTGTGCTTTTTCGTCGCATTTCCTCACTAAGGATAACACCAACAACATCATCAAATTTTAAAGTATTTGAACCAGAGATAGAGTTACTTACAACCATGACCAAGCCATTCCATATTTCTGGCAATGAGCACAAGATTAGAAGAGCCCTAACCTCATAATCAAAGTCCACTTTTATGGAACTTAGTTGATTAGTAATCGTATTAAATTCATTTAAATGATCTGCAACCGACCCACCTTCTGACATCTTCATATTAAATAATCTCTTCATTAGAAATACCTTATTGGACGTCGAGGGTTTTTCATATAGTTTATCTAATGTGTCCATTAGATCCTTCATTGTCTTTTCTTTCGAAATATTGAAAGCCATCGACGCTGCCAAGCTCAGCCGTATCATTCCTAGAGCCTTTCTGTCAAGAATCTCCCATTCTTCGTCCTTCATGGCCGTTGGCTTCTTTGCTACTCCGCCCAATGGTAGGAATAGATCCTTATGATATAAATAATCTTCCATCTGCATCTTCCATAACTAGTACTTTTGGCCATTAAATTTCTCGACCCTAAACTTTCCATCTTCCGACATTGCTCCCACTTGAACCAGGAACCCTCTTTTCCGACGAGTTACCTTTCGCTCTGATACTAGTTGTTAGAAAAACAGGAGCGTGGAGCAATAAAATAAAAAAAAAATGTGGAAACAAAACACAAAAGATACACAATACAAGAGAGACACAGATTTACGTGGTTCACCCAGTGTGGACTACGTCCACCAGAGAAATTGCCAGGTCCTTCCTTTATTATTATCCAACAAAATGAATGGATACAACCTACAACAAAACCTGCTGTAACTTCCTCTTCTTTCTCTCATTGTCTCCTCTCTCAGAATACAATACTTGCCATCATCCATAGCCGCAATACATTTCCCTCATAAAAGAGGGTTGCCTTCTAGGGCAAAAAACCCTAACATAATTTCTACTGTTAGATCTGCGACCTTATAATGAACGGTCCAGATTTACAATGAAATTACAATATACTTTTACAAGGCAAATTTTCCTTCGAGGGCTTCACACCCAAACCCTCATCGAGGGACGCTACCCCCGAACCCCCCAGCCGGGGGGATAGCCCCCCTGGACCCCGCAAAGGGGGTACACCCCCTCTGCACTCCCCCGCGTGGAAGAGTGTACATACTTATGGGGTGTAAAGTCTTCATGGGGTATAAACGCGACTGAAAAAACACAAGACCTCTGAGTCAGGAAGATAATCAGGCTCCACAACCAACAATATGTTCAAAATTCATCAAGGGAAGCACATGTTTTGTTGTTGGGAAAATTCCTGTTGCAACTCTATAATTCTTGAGGTTCCAACAAAAATGTTTCCTATCCAACCTGTGCTAGAAGCCTTAGAGGGGAGTGGAAATGCTTGAGGGACAGTGAGCAATGAAGGTGGATTCCATCGCTTGGGTTGTGCAAGTTGTGGGGAAGAGAAATGATGGACTAGAATTAGCTGTGGGAATTAACTGTTGAGAGGGGGACATTATCCAACCTTAGGGACCATCGTCTCTTGTGGATTCATGTCCCCAACTTGGGGGTCACTTGCTGTTGAGAACTAGAACATCAAGTCTATGGTTGTGAGGAACATATGTCCTCTGAAATGGGTTGCATACTTTCTAAGATAAGTGTTCTTATTTGTTGTGTTTATTCATGTTAAATGTTGATATAGTTGTTGTGTATTTTACTTTGAGATATTTTGGTTATTGTTGCTTGTTGAGAGCAGAAAGATGCATTAAAAACCCTATTTATGTGGTTGAATGTTGTTGTATGCTATTTATAAGTTGTCAAACACAATAGAGTAATCACATTTACGTTTTTAAGCAACATAGATAGTTGCATGACTATGGATGTCATGCTGTGTGTTATTTTTGCATTTTGATTTAGTATCATAAAAATTTTATTGGGTTGTTTTAGCAGTGACATGGCCCATCTTGGGGCTGGGTATAATACAAAGTGGTATCAGAGCTTAAGTTCAACAATGTTCCCTTATGGCCCAAGAACCATTTCAAATTTGGGCAAATTCACTGTTACAGACTTCGATCTGTGATGAATTTAGGGGAAAACAATGACAAATTAGAATGAAATCCCCACGTTCATGAGAAAATTCGAGTTTTAAATAACCCATAACAATTTGGGAGGTTTAATGGCATCAATGGACTAGATTTCTAGAATCAATTTGCAAGGTCGAATTTCGCATTTTAATGGCAGTCGAAGGAGTTGGGGAGAGTTTGATGAATCAACGGATGAGATCGCATTTGATCTCGAGATCAAAAACCTAGATTCATTTTAATAAATTTAAAAACTTATAAGGTTTTTCAAGGTTCACAAGGTCAAGCATATCAACGACCGAGATTCATCTTTGGCAGTTGGGAAAATGAGACAGATCGACGGTCTTGATTCATTTCCCGCCATTGGGAGGTTGAAGCTAATCAATGGTAGGTATTTTCATTTGTATCTTGGAAAATAGAGCAAATCGACGGTCGAGACTCATTGATAGAGTTCGACGAAGTTTGATAGATCAATGGTTGAGATAATTTTGAATGGAATATCGATGGCCCAGATTCATTTGGGATTTGGTTGAAATTTTTTTGAGTGTTGGAGTTCACCAAGAGGGATCGCCAATGGCCAATGGTATAGTCAGAGAAAGGATAAAAGGGTTTGGTTTAACCAAAATAAATCTTTCATTTTCAATGGTCGCTGATCGGGGATCGACATAATTTGGTGGGAGGTTTCATGCATCCGAAGGAAACCTCCGATCACCGATGGCCGACGATCGGGTGTCGACAAATTTAGCGAGGTTTTAAATTCATTCAAGAGAAATGAAATATAATTGATGAAGGAAAAAAGGGGATGATGATGTGTCATGACACATCAACATCCACGTGTCATGCCACATCATCATCTATGTGTCATGCCATATCAACATAGTTTCCACATTGGAAAAGAGGTGGCCGACGACCGACGGTCAGGGTTCAGAGAAATTGTAACTAAGTTGGTCGTCAAAAGAATTCTTCGATGGTCAAAAATAGGCGAGATTCGTGGGGAACATGTGATTTGGGAAGAGAAATAACATATGGTCAATGGACGATGATCGAGCATCAGGGAGATCGGTGGGAAAGTTTGGTTTACAAAAAGAAATCTCCCATCGCCGATCACTGATAGAGAGTGGATCAACGGTCCAGATTTATTTCGATTTGAGATCGACAATGTAGATCAAAGGGATGTTATAATAGTAAAATGATGAAATTTCTATGAAATGTTCAGATTTTTAAAGGTCATTAACTTGTAGAGCAATTTTGAGGGCCTAAATGACATTTTTAGGAAATAAAAATACATAAGAAAATAATGTACCAAATACACTCTATCACTCTATCTTTGCATCTTAAATAAAAAAAAAAATAGAGAGAGCTATTGAGTGAGCTACTCTGAGCACAAAATAGAGCTCATATGAGAAAGTTACAACTTAAATAGTTAAGTTAAAATTTTAGCACCAATTTACTTCAAGAGGGCATAACTCCTTTCTCAGAAGTCCGTTTGAGGCATAGGAGTAGTCTATGGAAATCCTATGAACCATAGAAGATAACCATGGAGCCATATTTGGAATTTGGATATGTAAAAATGTGTAGGAAGAAAGATAAGACACCTGTAACATACAAGGATAAATTGGGAAAAACAATCTAAACTTTTCCAGACCGTAACTTTAAGCTCAGAGCTCAGATTTGAGAAAATGAATAGTCAATAGAAAGGTACTGAGGAGGAGAAGACATCTATCAAATCACAAATTTAAATTGGGAGCTAAAATTTTCTCAGAAAGTGATAAAGTAATTATGTAACACTAAGAAAGTTGAAATTGCAACATGAGAATGTTGTAACTTTCCGCTCATAACTTTGAATGAGGCACGGGTACAACAGTTGGAGAGCTGTTTTAGAGAAGAATTTTTTTAAGGAATCATATTTTGACTAGGTTAATTGTGTTCTTCATAAATTGATGTGAAGAATAACCTATAATCTCATTAATAAATATTTAAAAATATGCTTAATTATAACACCAATTATTACATGCACATTCTTGCAGAATTAGAGATACAAGGCAACAGACTTTATCTCCTCTATGAGAAATAGAGATATGGAGGATGATAAAGGGTCTTATAGCCATGAAGAAGAGATCATAGTTCTACATGTCAGCATGGGAAATGATTAGACATAGTATAATGGAAGAAGAGATAGGCATGAGCCTTTAACTATGAGAATCCTGGAAAGAGAAGTGTAGAGCTATAGGGCCGATAATGAAAAGATATGAAAGCTCAGGAGGAGATACTATAAATCCTAAATATGCTGTATAATCAAGTCAACAAATATTCAGGCACAAAATAGGAACCTAGTGAGAGACAAGTGGAAGTATCTAGATCTCATGATAGGAGGGATGATCATGGGGGATCTAGACAGACAAGGAGTACTAACATGAATCAACATCATCAATCCCCATGAAACATGACCCAAAGAGTGTATGCCCATTCAAGGTTTGAAAGAAACCCAAGTGTCTCTCCTGCTAGACATCAGAGAAGGAGACATGGGTCAAATAGCTTGCAATGGGAGCCGAGGAAAATCAAGCCACCATATTTTGATGGAGAAACAAGAAAGGAGAAGATGCAAAGCATGGTTGTTGGGATTGAGGAAATATTTCTAGTTTAATTAATACTCATCAAATGTAGAAGCCTGAATTGCAACCTACCACCTTCAAGGAAATACATCTATGTGGTGGGATCGACTATTGCAGGTTAGTCACATTGATGAGAAGATAATTTCTTGGACGCAATGCAAGAAATATTTCCAGCAAAAATACTTGTCAGATCAATATAATGACAACAAGATGCAAGAGTTCTTTGAACTAAAAATTGAGAACATGACCATGGATGAATATGAAAGGAAATTGTTGGAACTTCTCAGGTATGCGATTTTCATCAGAGACGAGAAGGTCAAATTTCATAGGTTCCAGAGTGGACGACCATCCTTCTACAAGGATAAACTTTAGTTTGACTAGCCCAAGAATTTATAAGAAGCCATAATAAAGGCTAAGTATTTGTATGACCAGAAGAGAGGAAGGCCAACTTTCTAAAAGTCTTGGGATGATAAGAAGAAAGGGAATATGGATAAAAGGAAGAAAGGTTTCAAGACACCTTTCATAAGGAATATATCTCAAGCATATCAACAAGGGAAACCATCTCAAGGAAATAAAAAATGACAGATTCCTTCGGAAAGAGGCCAATACAACAACCCATAAAGTGTTGGGGATGTGAAGGAGATCACATATATAAATATTGTCCTCATCGTGGAGATAAAATGAAGACTATGAATAACATCAAGCAAGAAGAGACAATAGAGGACGTGGGTAGAAGCATGCCAAGGATCTATGTATCCTTGAACAATAGACGAGCAAACTATCAATCCCACCTGATTGAAGTGGAAGGTAAGATTGATAATCAACCCATAACTATTTTGATTGATTCTGGAGCTAGTCATGTTTATATAGATCCAAATCCAGTTGAAAGATTTAAATTGAATAAATGTAAGCATGAAAAGTCTTGGTTAGTTCAACTAGCTAATGGAACCAAGAGATGAATTAATGAGCTTGTTAATGATTTCCCAGTGAACATGAATGGAATTCACAGTAAGGAATATTTGAACATCATACTGCTCGGGTATTATGACTACTTGATTGGTATGGATTGGATAGAAAAACATTGTGTTGTATTGGATTGTTATAACAAGGTTTTCACATGTCTTAATGAGGAAGGGAATTCAAGGATAGTGCAAGGTATTCTAAGGCCTATATTTCTACAAGATATTTTAAAATTACAGCTGAAAAGTAGTTTTAGAAAAGGGTGTTAGATATATGAAATCCACATGGAAGAGCTAATGAAGGATGAGGAGCCAAGTCTTAAATATTATCCAGTCTTGAAAGAATATGAAGATGTGTTTGGGGAGTTTCTAGGAAATCCACCAAAGAGGGATATAGATTTCCTTATTGACTTAATGTATGGAGCTTCCCCAATGTCCAAAATTCCCTACATAATGAGTACACTAGAAATAAAAGAGTTTCAAATGTAGCTAGAAGAATTGTTTAAGAAAGGGTACATACACCCAAGTGTTTCTCCTTGGGGTGCCCCAATTCTTTTTTGTCAAAAAAAAAGATGGAACGTTGAGGTTATGTATTGACTTCAGACAACTGAATAAGGTTACGATCCAGAACAAATATCCTTTTTCAAGGACATGATGATATTTTTAATCACTCGAAAGGAGCAAGGATATTCTCCAAGATTGAATGGAGGTCTATTATCCAGTGAGAATCAAAGAAGAGGATGCTAGCAAAACAACCTTTAGGAAAATGTATGGACACTATGAATTTGTTGTGGTGCCTTTTGGGTTGACAAATGCACCTGCTACATTTATGTGTATGATGAATGGGGTGTTCAAATATTTCCTGGACAAGTTTGTCATTATATTCTTGGATGGTATTCTTATCTATTCCAAGATTGAGGAGGAGCATGAGAAACATTTGAGGATGGTGCTACAAGTGTTGAGAGAGAACCAATTGTATGCCAAATTGAGTAAATGCACTTTATATAAAAAACAAATCCATTATTTGTGTCACATTGTTTCAAAAGAGGGAATAACAATGGATCTAGAAAATACAGAAGAAATCAAGAGTTGACAAACATCGACAAACATTTCATAGTTTAGATCGTTTATGGGTATAGCTGGTTATTATAGGAGATTCATTACAAGATTATCCAAGGTTGCACACCCAATATCACATTTGCAAAATAAAGGAGAAAAGTTTGAATCGAGTGCTAAATGCGAAGAAAATTTTCAGTGCTTAAAGGATTTACTAACCAGTACACCTATTTTAAATGTTGGAGATCCAGATGTAGAATTTGTTGTGTGCACATATGCATGGAAGGAAGGGCTCAGTGGAGTCCTTACAAAAAATGGACATGCAATTTGTTATGATTCCAGAAAATTGAAAGAACATGAAATAAATTATGCCATTCATGACTTAGAGTTGGCAGCCATAGTACATGCCTTAAGTATGTGGAGGCATTACCTCATGGGAAAAAAGTTTGAATTAAGGACATACCATAGTGGTCTGGAATATTTGTTTGAACAACCAACACTAAATGCTAGAGAAACTAGAGGGATGAAATTTCTTAGTGAATACGACTTTGAAATCAAGCACATAAAGGAAAAGGAGAACAAGGTGGATGATGCATTCAAAAAAAGGGTGCATAAAATGCATGCTACAAACATTAGTATGTATAAGACAAATTTAAAATATAGAATTATAGAGGTTGTAACAACAAACCAACATTATGTGCAAGTTAAAGAAAGCTTACAAAAAAATGATATAAAATAGAAATATAAGGATTACAAGATAGAAGAGGATGGAATCCTCTTATTATGGAAAAGAGTATATGTTCCAAATTCTCAAGAATTGAAAATTTTGGTTTTGAAGGAGATGCATAATGTGCCATACACTGGACATATAGGACACCAGAAAACTATTACAATTGTAAGAGGACAATATTTTTAGCCTAGTATGAAGATAGATGCCACTGATTATTTGGCTAGATCCATGGAATGTCAAAAGGTAAAGGCTGAGCACAAACATCCAACGAGATTGTTGCAGCCATTTCCCATTCCTTAATGGAAATGGTAAGTTGTTACTATCAATTTCATTACCAAATTGCATAGGATATCAAGGCAACATGATTCCATCATGGTAGTGGTGGACAAGCTTACAAAGGTTTCACATTTCATTCATGTGAAAGTAACTCATAAAGCAACCAATATTGCAGAAATTTATATTAGAAAAATTGCTAGGTTACATGTTGTGCATAAGGTAATAGTGTTAGACCGAGATCCAAAGTTCATTTCCAATTTTTGGAAGGGGTTATTTAAGTATTTGTGATCAATTTGAATTTCAATACAACATATCACCCAAAGATAGAAGGGAAGACAAAGAGAATTAATCAGATAATTGAAGATATGTTGAGAATGCATGTAATGGAAAAGCCTTTTAGGTGGGAAGACTATATCCATTTAGTTCAAATTGCTTACAATAATGAGTATCAATAATCATTGAAGATGCACCCATTTGAAGCATTGTATGATAGAAAATGTGACACACCAGTAAGTTGGGATAACCCAACAAAAAGATCCGTGATTGGGATAGAATTGTTAAAGGAAATGGAAGAACAGATGGTAAAGATCAAGAATAATTTGAAATTTGCACAAGATAGGTAGAAGAGCTATGTCGATAAAAGAAGAACACATAGAGAATTCAAAGTGGGAGAGCATGTGTTTTTAAAAGTTAAAGCCAAGAGAAGCCCGCTGAAATTGGAAAGTTTCCTAAAGTTGTAGCACGATATTGTAGGTCTTTTGAGATCTTAGAAAAGATAGGACCATTTGCGTACATGATATAATTACCTGCATCCATGATGTTGGCACAGGGGTAGACCCAGGGTTCAAAGCTTAACAGTGCACCAACAAAACCTAGACTATCATCCCTTTCGGCAACATCTGTGAAGTAGATGAAGTCTCACCCGAGGTAGAAGCAAGGGGGGTTATAGGATGTAGGTGTCTGTAAATAGGCTGGGACATGATTATGTGATAAGAGCACTTCGCAGAATATTCTATTAATGCTTAGGAAGTGAACATGCATTAGATTATTAACCTAATTAACACCGCAGAGCATAATCAAAGAGAGAAAAGCGCAGTAACAACAAGTGATTATGCACCCTGAGCACTTAGCACTTAGCATTGTGAGTTAAGTCTAGCATTCATTTACCCTTTAACATAAGTAAAGTACTTAAGCAACAAAATATATATATTCATTACACATCATAATCAAAGCACTAATCAAATGCATAACAAAAATAACATTGCACAAAGCAAACCATGAGACACCAGATATACGTTGTTCACCCCAGGGTGGGGCTATGTCCACAAACCACTTCGCCTCTTTATAAGTCGCCAAAATATTACATCTAGTTACTCCTATGCACTAAGCCACAGAGTCAAACTTCGCACAAGACAAGAGATCTATGCACTAAGCACTAGATCCTCCTTCTTTACCTTCCAAAACTAGATCAAATGCATAGAGCCAAAATCTCTTATCACCTTCTACAAAATCACTGTCAAGCACAAAGCCTTGACCACATACATTCCTTCACACAAAGCACTACTGTTTCACACAAAATTTCTTTTCTTATACAATACATTCCCCTTTATTTATACTTTACAAAATCTTACAATAAGGCCTAAACATGGAGAAAACCCATGGGCCAACATCCCATAAACCCATTACAAAACCCTAGAGGACCCCTTACTGGGTCCACATAACCCTCAAAATAGGTGAGATCTATGATCTTAGCTCCACCTGGGTGCTCTTAATTCGACCAGCGTGTTGAAGTCCAAAAGTGGGCCAAAACTGACTAGAGTTTCCCCAAAACTTAGTCGAGGGCCAACATGCCCCCAATACTCACTTGTGACTCATCCCGAGTCACTCAGGTCCGGATAATGCTGTTTCAAAATCCTCAAGCTTAACTCAAGCTTCTTCGACTTGATGCCTCGCTTGAGCCTCCTGCTCAGCGAGCTCCTAGACTTTTTGCTCTATAATAGGCCCTTCCAAGCGTTGTTCTACTACTGCAACTACTTGATCTAACTGTGAATCTTGGCCATCGATCTCCTCAAACACCTTGCAAGCTTCATCCTGCATAGGTTGTAACTTCTGTGTCACTTCCACCACCTTACCCTGAAGGGTAGTGATCTGTTGTTGTATTGTGCGCTGCTACTGTGATCTCTTCATCCTTTCCACTATTGTGAGAAGCTTCATCTGTGCCTGTAATGAAAATTCTTGCTGCTGCACCTACTGTAACTGAGCCTCTAGCTTCTTTAACTCTAGATCCTCAGCGAGGTGTTCATACATTTGGGCACTTCTGTCACTCAACTGTGTACATGTCGAGGAGAGGGATTTTATACTTTCTACTGTGTTTTTGGTGGACTCATACCTCTGGTCATGCACCTCCTGCTAGGTGCTCGGTCCTGTTCGGGCCTCCAATTTAGCTATCCTAGCCTGAAACTGTTGGAGGGTCTCTGGGAGCTTCGCTACTTGAGCTTTGATAGGATCTTTCTCCTCCTGTACCAAGCCTGGCACAAAGAAACACACTTTTCTTACTTCTTCTTTGACCACGGCTTGCTCTGCGAGCAACTGCTCTTTTTCTTTCTGTGGCTGGGCTTCACCAACTTTATTTTCCTCCCGAATCTTTGCCCAAAGCTCTTCTTTCTCACCTTCATAGGCAACTACACTATCCTGCGCTGCTTGTAACTATACTAGGACTTCATATTTATCCTTTTTCAAGGCTTCTGTAGCCTTCTCCTTCTCTTCCTGAGCTCTCTGGAACCAAGCTTCTATTTGATCAACAAGCCTTCTTAGCTGGGCTGCTCTTTTAGTGCTCATTTCTCTTTGTTCCTTTCTGTCTGACTTCAAACCTTCCTCCAATACTTCGACCTGTTCTGGAGGTACTCCTTTAAGGTTAACCTCAACATCCAAGTTGGGGCTATCTTGTAGTTCCATGAGGGTGGGAAACTTGATGCTATACTAGGGGAGGGTGATCCAAAATCTCCGATTCACCCTGTGAAGTTGGTTCGTCCTCCAAGTATGCAGTATGTGATGAGGAAGGCACAGACGATGCAGTAGGCACTGCGTGGACCAAGCAAACAACCTACTTCACTTCCTTCAACTCCCTCTCAATATTTTCATATAACCCTATCTATTTCTCTTTGTATCTCTACAATATGTCTTCAGAGGCGTCCTCCATAGCTCCATGGACTAGACTAATGTCATCATCAGTGAGAGTGGTTTCCAAATGTGTCTTATTGGCACACATTTTCTTCATTGCTGGAGGTTTATTTGGATTAAATTTCCTCTTTTGTGGGGTTACTGTCCCAATAGGGGGATCTTTAGGTGGTGGGGTGCTAGCTCCTACGACTGGTGATGGAGGGAGGTTGACTGTAGCTTCACCTCCTCCTTTCTCTTCTTCTCCTTCATCTCCTCCTCCCTGTCCTTCTGCTTTGTCTTCTCCTCCTCTTGGCAAGCTAGACCCATTATCTCCATAGTTTTCCTCTTCGTCACTCTCTATGTCCTGGACTTCAACTTGCTTTTTGCGTTCCCTCTGCTTCTTCATTCCACTAGAATGTCCAACATGTTTAGCTTGCGTAACCATCAGGATTCCTATAGTATCAGTGTCAAATAACTCTGCATTGACGACAGGTACAAGAAATTCTTTTGGCCATTCCTTTATAATCTATTCCATATCTTCATCTGCGAGCTTATAATATGACTACAAACTTTCCTGGTGCTCATCTCTTTGCGCTGTGATGTAAATGAAGTCGGGGTCAATGCGAAACTTCTCTATGGGCCAATACTTATGCAGGGTACGCAGTGTCATATGAGGGAACGCTTTAATGGAAACTTTCAACTGCTGATAATATTTATGAAACATGACATTAGACTGCCACTTCTTCGTCATGTCATTGGTATACCACAGGGTGGAAAAATGAGCGGCCAGGGGCTCCATAGGTTCAATCTCTAGGAAAGTAGCTCCTTAAGGCATCTTCCAAGTCATAAATGCGATTAGGATGATCAACCAACTATAGTGAAACTCATATCCTAAGTCTTGGGCTTCGCGACAATCTTTTTCTAACTCATTGCCGAGGTAGTTCACCCAGTTCATCTGTAGGCCATCCACACACTTTCCTGCGAGGTCCACCATGAACCCGGTGAACTGTGTGGGGCAGTTCTTCCTCACTAGCTTGCCAGCTAAGAGTTGAAAAGCAAGGCATATTGCACCATCCTATATGGAGGCTACCTTGTAACCTCGCTTCCCCTTTTCTACCTCTCCATAGGCTTCTTTGATGCACTGTGATAGAGAGCTGTCTAAGGTCTTCCATGGATAGAACTGTTATGGGTTAGGACCCTTCAAGATTAAACCTGTGATCCGATGGATCAACGTCGGATCCACAATAATTCTTCTGTCGAGCCATAGATATCTGCCATGATAGCACGGCATGAGGAGTTTAATGCAAATGTTAACCTCTTAGTCGTGACCAAAATGAGAAATCTTCATTACGTTTAATACAATTGATTGCACCAACCCCTTGATCCATGACTATGGGACGAGGTGAGGTTTCTTTCTGGTTGTCTTCATTAAGTAGCGGTGAGGAGCTAGCATGGCATAGTTCTTCCGATATCCTAAGTTGAAGTCATTGTGCTTCAACAATGGGATCTGCCCTAACTAACTCCCTACTATGTGAATTCCTTTTAGAATGTACACAGTGAACATGAATTACTCAAAGTCATGAGGGATTTGTTGCGGTTAACAGTGTCAGCTAGAGGTGGGATATAATCAGGAAATATCGACGTGATCTGCTTAGTGTTAGCCAGATCACTGCGGTGCTTGCTTCTTTATTTATTTACGGGGTTGATGTGGGTGGCACGACATTCAGTTGAAGGGGAAGCCTATAGTCCCCTAGTTGACGATGCTTGAATACCTTCAGATACATGTATTTCGACCATGATTTTCCTAAGAACTTCCTCGATAGACTTCTCAAGTTCGGTGGGTTCACCCGACATTCTAGCTTTTAATAGACAGTGGATAGACAAACAAACATGCAGGATATACTTTCATATAACAATAGGTAGCACAGTTTGACACTTGGACAGTTCTTTGACTTATCTCATTCAATCATGGTTAGCAAAAAGTGGTCCCAATGCCATGATCAACGAGTTAATTGTGACGGATCTTCCAACGGACAAGAACTAGAGTTAAATTCTTCTATTAATGTAAATCTAGCCATTATGGCACGGTCTCAACGTCCAAAAGCAGTCCATAAAACCATAAATGTGTTTCCTAACCACTCTAGAGTGTCATTCTAACAGTCAGGGTGCCTCCAACAGTTATATAAGTTCGCCAGGGCGAAGTCCAAATCTATGCGGACCTACTGTTCCAACGAGGTTCAAATCCTGTGAGGTTTCGGTCTACGAAATATTTCATCTGGTTTCCTTAACTTCTTGTAGATTTTCCAACTTAGCCTTCTTTTTATCGATCTTCCTTTCCTTCTTTCTTGTTATCTGAGTCTCTTTAACTGTTTCAGGAATCCTCTTTCCATTTTTATTCTTATCTTCCCCTCGCATAGTGGCTTCACACTGTTGAGGTACCCTCAAAGGTTCTAAAGTTAATATCCCTTTTCTTAACACTTCTTGAGTGGGCACACTTCTCTCTTGGATAGGTAGGTCCTTCAAGTCTTCTTGCATTCTTTCAACCTTGATAGCTAATTCTTTTTCTTTCTATCCCTCATGCATTGTTACTTTGCTCAGTTGCTTTGCTTATCCTCTTGTTCTTCTCTTAGTTGGTATATTTTCCTAGCTATGAAATCCATTAATTCTTGATTTTTCTTTTCTGTAGCTTCTTCCTCTACTTTTCTTCTGATCTAATCCTTCTCGATCCAAGTTTTACCTAACAAAAGTGGGAAAGGGGCTTTGTCCTCAACAAACCTAATGACTTCAAATTCTTCTTCAGTCAATGTTCCATGAACAATAATAGGTACATTAGTTACTCTTCCACATAAAGTTATCATCTTGCCCTTAAACAAGCCTATCCTTCCTAAAGAAGGTACCATGGTAGGCTTTCCCAAAACTTCCCAAGTTTCTTCTGTCATAATATTCACTTGTGTTTCTTCATCCAAGACTATACAGTCTTTGTCAAAGTCTTCTATTCTTGCACTTATGTGTTGTTTTTCTTTCATGCTTTCTGGTAAAATGACATATTTATGAACATCCATCATTTCTTTCAACTGTAATAACATATTATGAACTTCCTCTGACCTTTTCTCTTTATGACTTTTTGACATACCCTTAGTCTCTTAACTCTTTTCATAATTTTCTTGTCTTATGTCCCTCCCTTTAACTTTAGCAATAATCCTTGGAAAATCCTCAACCTCATGACCAACAACCTTACAACAAAGACAAATAGGGCCTACCTCAAGGCATTCCTTAGCAAGATTTACCGACCTTCTATAATTATAACACAAAGTCAATCCTCTTTTTCTCTTAAATGTTCCCAATCTTTTCTGTACTGCGCACTTCCCCTAGGATCATAGTGTTGGACCTGCATTCTGCAAAAAATCTTTCTAGGTTCCTGCATCCACTTATTAGTCCAAAAACTCTTTCTATGCATAGGAATAACATATATTTCTTCATTTCCATTAAATTTAATCAAATCAACTCTTTCTTTCAACTGCGCCCTAGCCTTCAGATTAGGAAAAAATCTATTAAACATACTTAAATTCATGTTTTCAAAACAAAAATTTTCACTTATCTTTCTCTTACCAAAGCATAAAGCTTGCCTCTTTTCTTTAGAATAGATTAATTTCTTGGCACAAAGCTTTACAATTCAAATAGAGTACTACGCACTTCAACAACCGACCTACGCACATAGATTTTCTTTTTCTTTACTTCAGTTCCCAACAATCACAGTTTCAGGTCTCAGCAACAAAACCATTTGTTGGCACAGGGGAAGACCCAAGGTTCAATGATTAACAACGCATCGAAAAAACCCCGACTACCGGCCCTTTTGGCAACACCTGTGAAGCAGGAAAAGTCTCACCCGAGGTAGAAGCAGGGGGGGTTACAGGACACATGTGTTTGTTACTAGGATGGGACATGATTATGTGATAATAGAACCTCGCGAAATATTTTTTTAACGCTTAGGAAGCGAACATGCATTAGCTTGTTAACCTAATTAACATTGCATAGCATAATCAAAGACACAAAAGCGCAGTAACAACAAGTGATTATGCACCCTAAGCACTTAGCATTGCGAGTTATGTCTAGCATTCATTTACCCTTTAAAATAAGTAAAGTACTTAAGCAACACAATCTATATTCATTACACATCATAATCAAAGCACTAAGCAAATGCATAATAGAAATAACACTGCACAAAGCAAACCATGAGACACCAGATATATGTGGTTCACCCCAGGGTGGGGCTATGTCCACAAACCGCTTCGCCTCTTTATTAGTCGCCAAAATCTTACATCCAGTTACTCTTGTGCACTAAGCCACAGAGTCAAACTTCGCACAAGACAAGAGATCTGCGCACTAAGAACTAGATCCTCCTTCTTTACCTTCCAAAACTAGATCAAATGCACAGAGCCAACATCTCTTATCACGACACTTAGCACCTTCTACAAAATCACAGTCGAGCACAAAACCTCGACCACATACATTCCTTCGCACAAAGAAATATTGTTTCACACATAACTTCTTTTCTTCTACAATACATTCCCCTTTATTTATACTTTAAAAAATCTTACAATAAGGCCTAAACATGGGGAAAACCCATGGGCCGACATCCCATAAAACCATTACAAAACCCTAGAGGACCCCTTACTGGGTCCACATAACCCTCAAAATAGGTGAGATCAATGATCTCAACTCCGCTTGGGCGCTCGTACTTCGACCAGCATGTCGAAGTCCAAAAGTGGGCCAAAAATGACTAGAGTTTCCCCAAAACTTGGTCAAGGGCCAACACATGAGAATTCATAACGTGTTCCATGTGTATTTATTAAAAAAGTGTGTACCTAATCCTAATCATGTGATTGATTGGAATGTGATCTAGGTGGAACACAAAGAGGATTTTTAGGTGAAACCAATGTGCATTCTCGACCAAAAATTTAAAGTGTTAAGGAACAAATCCATTGAGTTGGTAAATGTTTAATGGACCTACTATGGTCCTGAAGACGCTACGTGGGAGAACAAGGAAGCCATGCGAGAAGCATACCCACAATTTTTTCAAATTTGGAAGGAAAATGAATGTAGATTTGTACAATAAGTGAATGGAGACTCCATTTTCGCAGCTGGATTTCCTGGAGCTACAAATATGAGATTTCCTATCTAAACAATGTTTGGGTTGAGGGGAAAAGAGAGTTGTTGGTTGGAATTGCTGCATGAGTGATTAAGTTGTGGAATTATGAAGTATTCTAATATAATATTTTTATATACGTCAATGTGTAAATTGTATGGTCATGTTCCCTAAGGACAATGCAGTTTGTAGGGGGAGGGGAATGTAACATTCTCATTTTCAAAACCTAAACTAGTGATGTATATTGTAAATGTGATGTATGGCTGAGAGCCAAAGCAATGTAATATGTAAATGAATTAAATTGAATATAATGAATAAAATGCATCACCAACTGTAGACGGACATGGACAAAGATTTGGGGGCTTAGTTTCCACAAGAGAGGGAATGGGTCTAATGGGGGAGTTTACCCATGTTTATTAAGCCCAAACCATTTCTTTCTAAATTATCCTTACCATGAACCTTCCATTATCCGTTGAGTGTTCTAGAGACCAATCATTGAATTCATGTAAGAGGGTGGGTGTGAGAAATCACATTCCATAGTTATTTAGAGCAAGGGGGTTGAGTAAAATTAGCTTGGGGAAGAGTGTAAGTCAAGCAACAAAGAGAAAGAGGGGAATTTCGTATGGGTAGGAGACACAAATTTATAGATTCATGTCTTTGCACAGAGAGCTATTTTTACATGGAGTTTTCTAGACAACAAAGGAGTTATGAGTGATGAAAATTGAAGGCAGTTGTTGTGGGCACGTTTGGTAGTTGTTTGGAGCTGATTTTTCATGGAGAAAGAGGCCATGAGCCTGTGAGTAGTGATCTATTTGAAATTCGTCAAGGGAAGCACACATTTGGTTGTTGGGTGAATTGTTGTTGCACCTGTATAATTGCTGAGGTCCCAGTAGAAATATTTCCTATCCAACTTGTGATGGAATACCTAGAGGGGAGTGGTGTAACATCCCCGACCATCCAGGCTAGGACATTCTACTCCAGATAACGTTTTTATACCATCTTGTAACATTTCTCGACCCCTCAGCAAGATGAAAACACGCTACCTCAAATACAGGTGGTCTCAAGCTCTGTTATAGGTAAATAAAATTGTCCATACCCAGACATAGACCTGCTGGGAAATGGCAGACATAGATCTTTGCATAATAAATCACATATAAACTTACAACAATAAATAGAGATAACATGAAAACATACATGCAGCGAAACACATGATATTATTACAAGAATCACAGATATGCACTAAAATACATCATTTAATCATTAAGCACATAAATGATACTTATCTCTTAATTGGAGTACACCAACTAAGTGCAGACCTTCCATGAACCTCCCAGCCATAGACCATACTTCTCCTCACTCTAAGCAGGGTCACCCCCGATCTGGGACTAAACTCTACCAGGCGAGGGATTCCTAGGATAGGCAAGGACAACAAGAAGTTGAAAAATACAACAGGAAGGATTTCCTCCAAGGATTCACTTACGCCCACAACTCACAGACTCTCATTCCCCACATGCCTGTCCCACCCCAGGAGTGTACACCTTCACTGTCACACAGTCCATCGACTGCTACACCTCCCTTTCTGGGGCTTCAACAACAAGCTAGATCAGGAATTCTCAGAGCTCTGTAGCTGCTACTGGACTCCCTCTAGGAGAACTCACTTCTTCAACACACTCTCTCACCTAGAGAGAGTTGCTCATAGGCCTGGCAATCTACTTTTTCTATCCACGGGCATGACAATCCGCTTCTTCACTCCTGCTCCTCAACACACGGGCATGGTGATGGAAGCAATAGAAACTATGTTAAGAACCAAATATCAATATAGCATAGAAAAACCTCAGAAAAAGTACTCAACGCCTTGAAAAAGATATAATTTCAGATAATAAGCCTCTTCGAGGGGGCAACCTCCTTTTACCCCACTTAAATGTTCAAGTACAAGATAATTCAAAATGAAAATGTCTCCTTGGTATATATAGGAGACTAGGAGGTATAATTACAACTAATGGCCTAAAGCCAACATAAATAAAATAACATTATTAATATAATATGCCCCAATTAAGGGGTAATGAGACAATATTAGGGCTTAACATGCCCCTCCCATTGAGACAAGTGTTGTCTGCAACACTTGAGTAACTCTGGATGCTTCTGTATAAAAGACTCATCTTCCCAAGTGGAATCTTCAGCCGGTAGTTTCCTCCATTTAATGAGATACTTTGAAATGGATCTATTCCTCAGTTAGCAAATTATTGTGTCAGTGATGGCTTTAGGCTCCAATATGATTTTTCCTTCCTCGTCAAGTTCTGGCAATATAGTTTGAACTAGGATCTTGTCGCCTATAACCTTCTTTAAGCATGAAACATGGAAAACTGGGTGTACTCGTGAAGATGC
>JASDQU010751722.1:6288-33451 GCA_032191745.1 Picea mariana
GCCATGAAACATGCATATCCGATTTTGTTTACTTCTATAAATACATGTCATATTGATAGATAGAACATTGAGGACGATGTTCTTTTAAGGGGGAGGGAATTGTAACACCATGTTTCCCCTAGTCTGTAAAAATAACTATATTGGCCAAGAACTATGGAAAACTCAAAGACGTGAATGTTTGATTTGATGGACCTTTTTATAAAAACTCGATGAATGTAAATTATGTTATGAATATGTGTTGCATGGCTGCTGGTAGTGGGATGTGCTAAAAGAGACCACGATGGCTAATGAGAGGTGGTGGAAGGGACTTGGAATTCTTGCGTTAACTTCCACTGAGCCAGTACTGTACTGGTTTTACTTTCTCAAAGTCCAAAGCAACTCTCTGACCCCGGAATGGATTTCCAGTCAGATTGGTAGGTGGGGAGGATCCTCAAGAGTTAATGAGGGGATGGGGGTGAACCTCCCATCTGTAATAGCTCCCAGACCTGACCACAGACGGGGAAATTCATGCCACATGCAATCTTGCAAAGAAAAGGAAAGAGAGGAAGTGTGGTAAAGAGAGAGAGAGAGAGAACGCACGTGAAAGGGATCACGGGGAAGAACTAGAGAAACTCTGGAAACACAGAGAGTTATGAACAGAGGAGAAGGAAAGTAACCTTCATCCTTGATTTCCATTGAGTTGGAAGTAGAAAATTGAACTTCAAGCATTGTGGTCTAGCTGAGGGGTGGCTAGTGGTAAATCTGTTTGGAGTCACTGAGCCTATGTTTGGGTGGAAACGAGCACCCCTCTCAACAGTTGCATCACACCTAGTGTTTTATGATAACTGTTATGTCTTGTACTTTTGAATCGATTGCATGCTCATGTTTATATGCTCATAAATGGTTTCTATATGGAAGTGTTTGCTAGTGTTTTGATTTGGAGACAAGGGATACATTCTTATGCTTATATGACCATAATCGGTCTATGTATAGAATGAGTAGGAACAGAATACAAGTTTGTTCCCTTGAGAATTGTCCTATCTACTTGGCTCGCGCTATTCCCTGGTTTAATTTCCCGAAGGCACTTCTCTCGGGAAGTTTCCTTGCACTCTAGAGTCTAAGTGAGTCCCTCAAAAGGACTACCATGATAGTAAGGCTACAAGTTTATTTTACCCTTACCACCGAATTATAGCTCGGCAAATTAGGAAGAATTTTACTCAGGTCACCAAGCCTAGGGATAATTTACCCAAGAATCCTCTGAAATGTCTATCGGGGCTCTATTTCCCATCGACATTAACCTTTTCATAGGTAGGAGTGTGGACTTGGCAACGTCCTGAAAGTCTCGGAGTATTTGGACCTGTTCATCGACATTTCAGCATTTCGACATTTCGGCACCCAGGAAACCGAAGGGAAAGACCCTTCATTGTCACAAGTCATGAAGTCCCGCTATGTGAAACTCCAGATTAGCTTAGTGTGAATAGGTTTTGAAATTTCAATGTTTCATCACCCACGAAACTAAAGGGAAAGACCCTTCGTCATCACAAGTCGCGAAGTCCCAGTATGCAAAATTTTGAATTAACTTAGTGTGAATAGGTTTCAGCATTTCGGCGTTTCAGCACCCGGGAAACCAAAGGGAAAGACCCTTCGTCGTCACAAGTCGTGAAGTCCTGGTATACGAAACTATGAATTAGCTTAGTGTGAATAGGTTTTGACATTTGGGCATTTCGGTGTTTCAACACTAGGGAAACCAAAGGGCAAGACCCTTCGTCGTCGCAAGTCGCGAAGTCTCGGTATGCGAAACTCCAAATTAGCTTATTGTGAATAAGTTTCGACATTTCAGTGTTTCCGCACCCGGGAAACCAAAGGGAAATACCCTTCGTCGTCGCAAGCCATGACGTCCTGGTATGTGAAACTTTGAATTAGCTCAGTGTGAATAGGTTTCATCATTTCGGCATTTCAGCACCCAGAAAACCAAAGGGCAAGACCCTTCATCGTCGTAAGTCATGAAGTCCCGGTATGCGAAACTTCGAATCAGCTTAGTGTGAATAGGTTTCAACATTTGGGCATTTCGACACCCGAGAGACCAAAGGGGAGGAATCCTTATCTTTGCAAGTCATGAAATATCGGTTCACGAAACTCTGGGAGGATGTGGACCGTCCATCGGAAGAGACGCATGGTGAGCGGTCAGAGTTTGGGGAAAGCTCCAAAACCCCATAAGCCATTGGATATCATAGGAAAACAAGAGGGTTAAGGTTGAGTGTCCTTCAACACCCTTAATTTCAGGAGGGATGGTGACCATCAGATCAAGATCAATGAGGTTCGTTGATCTCCTACACGAATTCCCATATCGGAATTCAGGGATTTGAGTGACAGGAGTTCTGGAGTCGTTGCATCATGAACTCCCGGTTCACAAAACTCCAAAGAGATCTAGACCGTTGGATCCATATCATTGAGGACCATCAGATCTCGTACAAGAACTCGTGTATCAGATTTCAGGTTTCGGGGTTTGAAGAGTCGAAATACTCGACTCTCTTTCATTTCGAACTATCAGTTATCGAAATCCCGATACGACTAGGACCATCAAATCAGGGGGAGATTCGCAGTTGTCGATCTCAATGAAGGTACGATTTCAAGTTTTAGGGTTTGAAGAGTCGAAGGACTTGACTCTCAGGCATCACTGAGTCGTGAATTGTGAAATATGGCTCTTGGCTTGGCTCAGGATCATAACCGATGATCAAATGTAGGTGAAGCCCGTGCTTGGTGCTTGAGTTGTACACGACGGGTTTTCAATGAAAGAACCAGTGGATTGGTTGAGTGAAGGTTCCGAAAGGAAGAACTAGCATGTGCTAGGACCTCGTAGGAACTCGGGGATTCTGTCCCTTGAGAAAAAGGAGAAAAAGGAAAAACATCTATTAGGCCGTAGCGGGTATGTTACACCATCTCTTTGTTTCTTTGAAGTTTGTAGTCTTTCTTCAGATGTCCTTTCTTCCCACAATTCAAACACTCTATCTTTCCAAATCTAGATTTGGATCCTCCCTTCCTAGAATTCCCTCGGTTCCCTGAGCTCTTTCCTCTATCCTTTTGTCTTCCCCAGTTATCCATGTTCAATGCATTACTTGATGTCTCACGCATGCTTTTCCGTCACATTTCCTCGCTAAGGATAACACCAACAACATCATCAAATTTTAAATTATTTTAACTAGAGACAGAGTTACTTACAACCATGACCAAGCTGTTCCATCTTTTTGGAAATGAGCACAAGATTAGAAGAGCCCATAATCATCAAATTCCACTTTTACAGAATTTAGTTGATTAGTAACTTTATTAAATTCATTTAAATGATTTGCGACAATCCCACCTTCCGACATCTTCATATTAAATAATCTCTTCATTAGAAATACCTTATTGGACGCCAAGGGTTTTTCATACAGTTTAGCCAATTCATCCATCAACTCCTTTGTTGTATTTTCTTTCGAAATATTGAAGGTCATAGACGCTGCTAGGCTCAACCGTACCGTTCCTAGTGCCTTTCTGTCAAGAACCTCCCATTATTTGTCCTTCATGGTCGTCGTCTTCTTTGCTATTCCACCCAATGGTAAGAATAGATCCTTTTGATATAAATAATCTTCCAACTGCATCTTCCATAACTGGTAGTTTCGGTTGTTAAATTTCTCGACCCTAAACTTTCCATCTTATGACATTTCTCCCACTCGAATCAGGAACCCTCTTTTCTTGCGAGTTACCTTTCTCTCTGATATCAGTTGTTAAAAAAACAGGATCACGGAGCAATGAAATAAAACAAATGTGGAAATAAAACACAAAAGATACAAAATAAAAAAGAGACACAGATATGCGTGGTTCACCCAGTGTGGGCTGCATCCACCACATAAATTGCTAGGTCCTTCCTTTATTATTATCCAACAAATGAAAGGATACAACCTACAACAAACCCATTATAACTTCCTCTTCTTTCTCTCACATTATCCTATCTCAAAATACAATATTCGCAATGATCCATAGCCACAATACATTTCCCTCATAAAAGAGGGTTGCCTTCTAGGGAAGCAAACCCTAACATAACTTCTACTGTAAGATCTGTGACCTTATAAATAATGGTCCAGATTTACAATGAAATTACAATATACATTTACAAGGCAATTTTTTCTTCGGGGGCTTCGCCCCCGAACCCCCGCTTTCCCGCGGACCCTGTAGAGGGGGTAACCCCCCTATGCACTCCCCCGCATGGAGGAGTGTACATTCTTCCAAGGTGTAAAGTCTTCATGAGGCATAAACACCGCTGAAAAAAAAGACCTCTGAATCAGGAAGATAATTAGGCTCTGCAACCAACATTATTATGGGGGTTGGGGGTGGGTACAAGCTCTAGGAGGATAGTCAAAAATATAAAATGGCCAAAATTCCCAAATTCACACTCATTTTTTTACATGGAATCGCAAAACAAATTCATCACTCTGATCTTAGCATATCAAGCAATAGAGAAAAACTTAGTAGTGGAATGACAATGAAAACCCAAGGTTCTGCCATCGACAAATCCATGGCACCTTTGGCCCCAAAGAAGGATAATATAAATTTCCCAAATGCCACCAAGAATCTCCTTGATGGAATGGTTTTCGAGATAATTAAATATCAAACCCCATAAAGAACAATGAATTATCTCTCAATTTCTCCATAAAACCTAATTGGGTTCTAGATCGACGTTTGTCTATATTATTTAAGGGTTTCCACTATGGGATTTTAAGGTCTCTCTAAATAAATTTAGGGGCACTCTTGAAATTTTATTAAGGGGCCACTTTTCATGTCGTGAAATTGATGTTTAGGACTTAATTTATTTTTTCAATGTTACCTTTTTTTTAATTAGTGTTTAGGATTTCAATTTTTTAATGAAGATCTCAGTAATTCATGATTTGTATAGGTGGCATTCATTCGAGATTATGTGTAGAATGTGTTGTTCAATAATGGTGAAATCACGATTGGTGTCATCATCCTTGGAATTTCCCCAGCGACCCAATTTTATCCTAAGAAATTCCTAGAAAATAAAATTTTTCTTATTGGCTACATTATATTATATCATTTTATGACACAAATTTGCAATTTACCATGAGGGATTTTGGTTTCTTAGGTTGAAATTATGGAATTTAATTTCTTTCGTAAGATTTTTCCTTGTGCTATCTTGTATTGAAAATGTGGGCACCAACTTTCTCTAAGACTCATTATCAAACTATGGAGCTTTAAATTTTTGCGTACCTTTTGTTTTCAATTTCTCTATAGTGCAAGTTTTTTTTTTTTTGTAAATAGTTTACTACCATGAATTATTAGAGTTTTTTTCCATATATTTTTTAAAATTTCCATGAAATAAATAACCTAGGGAAACCCACTAGACACTTCTCCTCATTATGAGGATGGCACTCACAATAAACTGGATTCTTTAGGGCTCAAGGCCGATACGACAATATACTCATTAAGAAATCAACATGTTACTTGCAGAAATTGATCCTGGGTAGGGAGGATAACACTCCTCTCAACCGTCCATGAGAGACACAATTGAAAATTAGAGTTTCTTTATCATGAATCATTCGAAAATTTCTATTTAAGACCAAAACTGTGGTGATGAAAGATGAATCATTATTCAAAATATTATAATTCTCTCTCTCTCTCTCTCTCTCTCTCTCTCTCTCTCTCTCTCTCTCTCATACAACAACACTAGTATTATGAGTGTGTGGAAGAGGGATCTTAACATTCCCGAATTTTGAATCTATGTTGTTTTTAACCTATTATGAATTAAGAAGATTTCCTTCCATCTGTCTTGGAGTCTCTTCTTTTTCCATGCTTCCCAATTTAAATTTTCATTGAACTCTAGCTCTAATTATTTATAGTTCTATGTGATTTCAAGGTGTTCATTTCTAAAGATGATTTGAATATGGTCAAATCTAGATGATTAAGACAAAACTTCTTTGTACTCACATATTGGATATTGTCCCCTTCATACATTTTGTTTTTCCTTTCATTCGTAGAATGAAATTTTGCATTGGATGTAAGTTGTTCCATTCCATGGGCCAATTGGCCCCATGGATGTTTTAATAAAACACACACTCTCTCAAATAAAAAAAACATTTTGAGTAAAAATTATATTTTGTTTTATCACTTAAGAACTATATAATATTTTTTGTTGCATCCACTTGTATAAGTGAAATTATATTTCTCATGGATTCATAATTTTAGTGTAATTTTGTTTTAAAGTAAACTTTTTATGTAAGGAACTTTCTTAACATACTATTTTTTTGAACATGGAAGTTTGATTACATGAAAGATATATTTTATTTCGATGGTGTTGATGTTGTTTGGAATTTGTATTTCCCTAACTTTGGTAGGTATGTTTTGTTCAATGGATTGTTGTATTTTATCATTTATACAAAGGAGAAGAACATTATTCTCTTCACAAATCCTCTCCCATTAAATTCCCATGTAACTTCACAAATCCTCTCCCATTAAATTCCCATGTAACTGTGATCTTTACAAATTTTTCTTTTATCATATTAGGACACAACTTTATAGTGGAATCAACAATTATGTATTGTTGCAGTTATGTCTTTTTGATATGAGTTATGCAAGGAACAAATGAGCAAGTTAAGGAAGTCAAGTGTTAGTATTTATCCGATCTTGATACTTTTTCATAGTACTTATTAGCTAATATAAGTCATCACTGAGAATGAGTAGCCTAAGTCACTTATAATATATTAATTAGTCTAAGAAATTTTGAATCCTAAAACTTATTAGAAAATTTCCACATACAACCAGTCTATTTTTAATTAACAAGAATTTGTTAGGGACCTAACCCCTCACGTAGATAGAATAATATATTTCGATGTAATAAAGGTCAATATAAATAAGGCCTAGCAATAAGGAAGAATAAGTCGAATGTAAGAAGACCTAATAGAAGCTTCTACTTCTAGAAGGATCTTCCTCTAGATGGTTCTTTTGATAGACATATTTAGTATAAATAGGAGTCGAGGGTATGAGAACTCTTGTCTTGGATATTATAGTAATAGAGATCTGCTCGACTGGAGTTTGCCTCCTCGAAGATGCACGTGAACATTGCTCTCAGTAATCGAAGTGCTCTTTCTGGTGTTATTTTGTTATCATTTCAGTATTATTGTGGTGTTGTTCTAGTTATATTGTTGTTCATCTGCCATTTCTAGCATTTTATTTTTGTTACACATACTTTTTATATCTGAAATATTACAATTGGTATCAGAGCACTTTCCTTGGCATAAAATTGTGGGTAAATTTTTTCAGGGTAGAGACATATTACAACGTCTTTAAGATATAGAGATATGTCGTTATGCACATAAACCCGCGGTTGAGGGATTCATACATGCAGGAAATACAAGTGGTACTTAAGCGCACATTTGTTGGCCACCCTTGTAACCCTTGTTAGTACCCCTTCGAGTGGTAGTGCATCAGAAAAAACCTATATATGGATCGGCCTAGATTTCCTGAAGCCCTCTTTATATAAACTGATTGATTTCCTGACTACTATAGTGTCATCGAGAACAACACTCAGGAAGATACTCTCTAGTACCTGGGTAGTTGGGTAGTACAACTAAGGGCACGGTCTAGCCTCCTTAGTTGGTTCCCTGAGATATTGGGCCAAGTACTATTGTTGGACCTCGCATGTATATCAGAGAGCTATAGCACAGGGAAAACCCTTGTCTGTAGAACCCTTGAATACCTATCCCCTGGGGACGGAAACAAAAAATAAAATAGACAGGATCTATTTCTATGCAACTGTGTTCGAGTTGCCAAATAACTACACATTTCTTCCTGGTTAAGCATTTGGGCATTTCATCGTTGCAGTATTTTTCAGATCAAAGTATAACTCCACATGTGTAAAAAAAAAAAGTTTGGAAATATTTGCACCAATATTTGAGGCCCATTCCATTGGATTTATCTCTTCACCCTTATCACATTCATACCTATCATTTTTCAGGAAAATGTTTTGACCCCACCGACCCCTCTTCGGTTCCCTCGTCATCATGGTCCATACTCGTAGCCAAGACTTGGAAGCTCACTTCAATAACTTGCAATCTAATTTAACAGAGACCCAACAAGAAGTGAGACAACTCAATGCCAATATTGCCTCCATCAATAAAACCATGCATTCCTCCATCATCGTCTCAATCGTGAAAATCAAAGAAGACCTCAAACAAGACATGACTACCCATATTGAATCTGTCACTTTGATGATCTGCACCAAGCTGCATATCCCTGTAGATCTCCCTTTATCTGAGCCCCCTTTTCATACCGAAGCCGAAAATTTCTCTCATTTCCATAATTTTTAGCCCCATCACTTTCAGTGTGACCTACGCCTTCCGCAGGTGGATGTGACCAAATTTTATGGCTCGGATCCCACTAGTTGGGTAACTCAAATAGAACATTATTTCTCTTTGTATGAAATTACAGATGACTTGGCCAAACTCGAGTATGGTTTTCTCCATATATATCAAGAACGTTGGAAATGGTGGCAATGGAAAAAAAATGCCTATCAAGGGTATGTTGCTTGGACACACTTTGTGGCAGATCTTTACGAACACTTTGACACTAACACCAACCATTTAGGCCATTTGACAAAGTTGAAACAATCTGGAACAATGGAAGTCTTTATAACTTCTTTTGAGTGACTGGATTTTCGTACATAGGGCATGTTTGATGCTTTTTTCTGAGAATGTTTTATCAATGGGATAAAGGATGAGATTCATGCCCATGTCCTCATGGATCGACCTCAGAGTTGGGTTGAGGCTACTAAATGAGATAAGGAATCACAACAGGTTGTCTCTTCTCAAAACCAAAGACCCTCCTTTATTACTCGCACTAAACTAGTAAATCCCATTGGAATCCTTCTACTCCACTAAAGATCCAAAAATTGACTAGGGCCAAAATGGCTGAATGCTAACTCAAAGGCCTTTGTTATAATTGTGATGAAAAATATTTTTTGGGAAACAAGTGTAAGGAACAAAAACTTTTTATGGCCATCTCAGAGGATGTTTCAAAAGAAGATGTTGAAGCTCCCCTTGTATTTGAGTCACCTAAACCCACTGACATTACCCCTCCCTCAGACCCTCCCGAAGTAGAACTGGTCATTTCCCTAAATTCTCTCACAGGATTCTCTGCTCCCCAAACCCTCAAACTAATTGGCTACATCAAGCATAGGAAGGTCATCATTCTTTTTGATAGTGGCAACACCCATAATTTTATTCATCGCCGCATTGCCCAAGAAACTAATTACTATATCCGTTTAGTCAATAATTTCCAAATCATGAGTGCCAATGGTGGGTCCATGAAATGTGGAGGGCATTGTGAAAATGTGTGTCTCCAAATTTGTGACTACCACCTGAAATCTCATATGTTTGTTATTGACATGGGTGGTTGTGAAATTGTGTTGGGTGCATACTGGCTAAGGACTTTGGGTCCAATTCTCATGAATTTTAAGGAATTAACCATGCAATTCGACCTGGAGGGCCAACAATATACGTTCCAAGGAATAATCGTTGGTTCCCCTAAGATCATTAGTTCCCATCGCATGGAAAAGATGCTCAGAAAAGTTCATTCAGGTGTTATTCCTCAAATCCATGCCATACAAGAAACTAAGACACCCTCTATGTCGCAGGACCTCCAATCTATCCTCTCTAAACATCAAGTGTTTTTTTCCACTCCCTAGGGACTCCCTCCTTCCCGTGGTGTTCATGATCATTCCATTCCCCTTATCCCAGGAATCTTTCCTCCCAATATTTGTCCCTATCATCACCCCTTTTCCAAAAAACTTAAATTGACAAAATGGTTCAATAACTTCTTAACGCAGTTGTTATTTGCCCTATTGTGAGCCCCTACTCTTCTCATGTGGTCATGGTCATGAAGAAAGAAGTCTCTTGGTGCATGTGTCCTTATTTCTGCACTCTCAGCAAACTCACCATTAAAGAAAAATTTCCCATTCCCGTCATTGATGACCTCTTGGATGAATTGAGTGGCGCCCAGTTCTTTACTAAACCTGATATTCATTTTGGCTACCACCAGATCCGTATGAAAGAGGAATAAATTCCTAAGACTTCCTTTATAACTCATGAGGGCCACTTTGAGTTTTTGGTCATGCCCTTTGGTTTCTGTAATGCTCCCTCCACTATCCAAAGCCTCATGAATCATGTATTTCATCCTTTTCTCCATCATTTGTCTTAGTTTTCTTTGATGATATCCTCATCTATAGCAAAACCTGGACAAACCATCTTGCTCACGTGGATCGATTTCTCCATCTACTCTCTCAGCACCAACTTTTCTTGAAACAATCTAAATCTTCTTTCGATGCCTCAAAAGTCAAGTACTTGGGTCATCTTGTTGGGAAGCATGGCGTTAGGGTGGATCCTAAAAAGATTGAAGCTATGGAAGACTAGACTCACCCAAACACTCTCAAAATCTTGCATGGATTTATGGGCTTAATAGGTTATTATCGCAAGTTTATTAAGAATTATGGAAAGATTGTGGTTGCTCTCACTGCACTCCTTAAAAATAATTGTTTGACCTAGACTCCAGGAGCTTCTAAGACTTTTCAAACCTTGAATATGGCCATGTGCACCCCTCTAGTCCTAACACTTCCTGATTTCAAAAAGGCCTTTTTCCTGGATTGTGATGCTTCAGGGAAAGGAAATGGCACTGTCCTTATGCAAGAGGGTCGAACTTTAGCCTTTACCAACAAACAATTGTATGAACAAAATTTGGGAAAATCAATCTATGAAAAGGAAATTTTGGCCATTATACATGCCATTGATATTTGGTGCCCTTATATATTGGGGAAACACTTCCAAATGAGAACAGATCATCCAAGCCTCAAGTATTTTCTAGAACAATGCATCTCCTCCCCATAGCAACAAAAATGGGTGACTAAGATCTTTGGATATGATTATGCGATTATTTACAAGAAAGGAAAAGACAATGTGGTTGCAGATGCAGTTTCCCAAAAATATGAATATGAACGGTCCCTTTTTTCTCTCTCCTTTATTGTACCAGATTGGCTCCACCCTTTCACTAGGAATGGCTACATGATCCCAAAATTTCGCATCTGATACAAAAATTGCAGTCCAATTCTCCAGTTTCCCTAGGGTACTCTTGGCTCCATGATGAGCTTCGATACAAAGGTCATTTGTATTTAAGTGAACAGTTAAAACTTAAATTCATGGTACTTTCTGGACTTCATGCTACACCCACATCTGGGCTCTTAGGGTTTACCAAAACCTATGACCGGGTCAAACATTCTTTTTTTTGGGATGGTATGAAACAAGTCGTTCGTAATTTTGTGGTTGAATGTGATGTATGCCAATGCAACAAGGGTGAAATAGTCAAATCTCCTGACACACTACAACTGCTTTCGATTCCACCTACTATTTGGAGGGATATCTCTATGGATTTTATTGTAGGCTTACTTAAATCGGGAAATAAATAAGTCATCATGGTGGTCATTGATTTCCTTTCCAATTATTCTCATTTCTGTGCTCTTCAAAACCCATTTATAGTAGCCATTGTGGCTCAACTTTTCATGGATTAGGTCTTCAAGCTTCATGGCATGTCGCATTCTATTTTTTTTTATCACGACCCAACTTTCACCAACAATTTTTGGCAAGAACTATTCAAGCTACAAGGCAGCTAATTGCATCTCAACAAAACTTATCATCTCCAAACTGATGGTCAAACTGAAGTTGTCAACAAGTGTTTGGAAACATATTTGAGGTGTTTTGCATCAGAAAAGAAAAATTGGTGGGCTCAATGGTTACCACTAGCTGAATGGTGGTACAAAACTTCATACCATAAAACTACGCGCATGACTCCTTTTGAAGCAGTATATGGACAAAATCCACCTTCATTTCTCTCATATTTACTAGGTGTCTCGAAGGTCTAGGTGGTTGACCACAAACTTACAGTTTGAGAGGCTATTATTTGTAATCTCAAAGAGAATTTGGTCATGGAAAAGAATCACATGGAGAAACAAGTAGATCAATATTGCTTTGAACGCCAATTTCCAGAAGGGGATCGGGTGTTTCTTCGACTGCAACCTTACAAGAAAAATTCCCTCAAGGCTGACCATTGTCAGAAACTAGCGCCCAAATTTTATGGTCCTTATACCGTTCTCAAGCATGTGTGACATGTGGCCTATCTGTTAGGTTTTCCCAGTCATTCTAAGATACATCCTATTTATCATGTTTCCTGGTTAAAGAAGGTGATTGGAACTAAGTTCCAAACTCAAACCAACCTTCCCGAGTTGGAAAAAGAAGGCTCCATTTGGCTACAACAAGAAGTTGTTTTGGACCAACGTGAGCGTTGTCTGCATCAGTGAACCATCAAGGAAGTATTAGTCCAGTGGAAAGATACAACCCCAACAGATGCCACTTGGGAACCAACTACCATTATACAACAATTTCCACATCTCAAGCCTTGAGGACAAGGTTGTTTTTAAGGGGGAGTACATGTTAGGGACCTAACCCCTCACGTAGATATAATAATATATTCCGATGTAATAAAGGTCAATATTAATAAGGCCTAGAAATAAGGAAGAATAAGTCGAATGTAAGAAGACCTGATAGAAGCTTTCGCTTCTAGAAGGATCTTCCTCTAGATGGTTCTTTAGATAGACATATTTAGTATAAATATGAGTCGATGGTATGAGAACTATTCTCTTGGATATTATTGTAATAGAGATCTTCTCGAGTGGAGGTTTCCCCCTCGAAGAGGCAAGTGAACATTGCTCTCAGTAATCAAAGTGCTCTTTATGGTGTTATTCTGTTATCATTTCAGTATTATTTTGGTATTATTTTGGTTATATTATTGTTCATCTTCCATTTATAGAATTTATTTCTGTTCTTCATACTTTTTATATCTGGAATATTATAGAATTGGTCCTTGCAAACTATTTCCTTAAAAACAATGAAGTTGGGAACATGCTTCTTGCAAAGGGGTAAGGATTCCCATGAAATATTCTTGGTTTATATATCTATGATTTTTTTCACAAATTGTTTATTTCTATCCCACATCACTTACCAACAAATTGCCTTTTCTATATGAGTTGTAGTTATGAAATCTTGTCATTTCTTGTAAGTTATTGATTTCCCTATTCATAAGTATTCGTTTGTTTATTTTCTACTATGGTTTTCTATATGTAATCGGTTGGTCCTCTTAAAGTACCAAATAACTTATAGAAAATACAGTGTAAGATACCAAAATTGAAGTATGTGTGTTATCCTTTGGACCTGCTTTTCCAAATGCTACAATGATTCAAAATTTTAGAATTTTAGTGTACAGTCATATATTAAAATTTGGACCAATTTTTCATTGGAAAATATAAATCTATTTTTTATTACATGCTATTGATCCACAATTTATTATGACATGTCAAATTTTCAAATCCCTAATTCTGTATCTAATTTAAAAATTGTTTAATCATTAGCATAAAAAATTGCAAGCCTTATAAAATTAAGCATTTTTGGTAAAAACACAGCAATGGTAATCGATTTAAACTTAAAAATAAGATTCCAATGCCCTAACTATACCCATGAGGAAAGTTTGTTTATTGTGATGCGACTTTACTATTTGAGTATACAAAGTTTCTTCTCTTTTTTAATTCGGAAATTTTTATTATTTATGCTGCCTTTTATTTTTCTTCCTCTTGTTGATATTTGAAAGGAGGTTTCTATTAGTGTTGTCTCCTTCTTCAGAATATTATTTGAAAGAGTTTGTTTTCTCTTCTTTTGAAGGGACACAAATTCCCATGTCTTGTGCGGCTTTGCCTATTTTATTTTTCTTTTGTTGAATTGGATTGATTTCCTTTCCTTTCCTTAATAACCTCCTATGCTTCTTTAATTTGGTATTGTCCTTGATTTTCTACATCTCTTGGATGTGAGTCACCCTCAATTGTTTTCTCATTGGAAAACGATAAGGGCTCATTCCTTTCTTATTTGTCTTGACTCAACCAACCTGATTTCATTCTCCTCCTTTTTTCTACTTTTAAAGTCCTTTGTTTCCTTGAAAGGATATGATAAACTAAAAGAGCATGTGACATGACCATATTCAAGGCAAAGTCTGTAACGAAAGGTCATGTTTTCATAGTCAAGAACTCGAGTTTAGGTATTTTGTTTAATTTTATGGTCAAATATTTAAGAATCCCCTTTCTATTGTCCATTGCTACACATATTCGGGCATAGATAACAACACCTATCATCTAGAATGGAGTTGTGAGACAAGAACTTCTTAGATGATCACCTAAACTCTAGGGTTTCATTTTCGCATAAAAAGAATGGAATATCTAGGAGATCCAACTATTCTAAAACCACTTTGAATTCTTCCAAGATGGGGTTCACCTACGTGTCAAGGTTTCATACATAAAATAACATTTCCCTACTATGAGTGTACATCATACATAAAAAATTCCATGGACCATGGCATGAAGTTACAAAAACAAATAACATTAATAAACTATTGAATGTGAGATCTGAAATCACAACATAATACATATATTGGCCTAGTATTGAGGGATAATAGAAGGCCTTCCTTTCCTTCCCCTCCCTCTACCTTATAAATTTGCACCAACTACCTCAATTCATATAAAAATAACGGTTTACATGTCTCATTACCATTATTGTGCTCTAACCCCTCTCAAGGAAAAAATCATATTTGAAAATATATACAAGTCACACTCAATATCCCCTCAAGGCTCAAATTAATGATAAAAAAATATATAGCAGTTGTTCCTATTACCACACAAACCAACACAATTGTTGCTACATAAATGATTCTTTGTAAGCTAAGAATTTTCCCTCAAATTTATCCAAGGCTACTTGTTTCATATCAAATCATAGTAGGGCTATGACTGCTCTAAAAACATGTTATAAATGTAGAGAGAAATAATTCATTCAAGTCCTTTGCAAACTAAAGAGACGTAATTCTATTCTATGATGTTGATTATAGAGAGGTGAAATGGTGGTTTCAAGGTGATAACTAGATATTATCATTTTCCTTGAAAATTATGTATCAGACCATTGTGTAGATTCGATTTGATGTAATTACCCATTACATGTTACAAATAGACCACTATAGGTCTAGGGGTTTATGGCAGTGGTACTGAAGAAAAATCATAATAAGGAATCCCCTACCACCAAGTCATGTCACCAAAATGAAAGTTTTAACCACAGAAAATTTTCCTCATGCCACAGGCCTTCACCTTAGTTAAGGGTCTCACTAATGGTGCACTAAAAGGTGTACTTATATGTATTCTTAAAAATATCAAGAATAATTCATCCCTAGGAAAACACACAATGCAGGTCATCCCTATTCTTGAGTTACACAGATCATCCCCGAATCTATGTAGAAATAGATCGTCACCCCCATTTTATTGGTTTTTTTTCTTAAACTAAGTTGGTCTCTTCATTAAAAAAAATGCAGTGGCTTGACTTGTGCTTGATCCCACTTCAACCAAAAACTAGAAAAATATAATTGTAGAGAAAATATTATACCAAGCTATTTATTTCTTGTGGCACTGAATACTAATGTGAGTATTTATTTCTTTATTTCTTGTGGCACTGAAAATTTTCTATATATTTTAGAAAAAAATATGAATCATTTGATTGAAACACAATTCTTTAAAAAAAAATAATATGTATGGGAGATTATGATTCTTCATGTCCCATCTATGTTGTTTTCCAAATTTTATCTCTTGGACTCCCTTCCCACCTTAATTGAGACCTTTTCAATGAAAAAATAATTAAACTTAACTATAATTTAATATAGTTTCAATTTTCATTGCAAATTTACATGCCGAAAAAATGTGCAATCCTCAGATCATCATAAATTATCCATGTAAGTATTCCATGGAATTGAAAATGTGTTTGACCTATTGGTTTGGAGATGTCAAACATATTGATGTTGGCCCATGACTTTAAAAAATTGTCAACAAAAGGCTCTAGACACACATCTGTTAGAAAAATAGGTGTGCTCATTTCACCATAGACAATATAGCAATATTGTCACCCAACCATAGGCCGTAGCCACCCTCGAGCACCTTAACCTTGATAGAGAGAATAATTCTGGAATCAACCCTAGAACCAATAGCCAATCAATGTAGCGTACCTCTCTCCAGAGCTAGCGCAAAAGGCATAAAGTTCAA
Organism: Picea mariana; assembly: GCA_032191745.1. Taxonomy (NCBI): domain Eukaryota; kingdom Viridiplantae; phylum Streptophyta; class Pinopsida; order Pinales; family Pinaceae; genus Picea; species Picea mariana. The sequence continues at coordinate 22,478 of JASDQU010751722.1, forward strand.
ACCATAACCAAGAGAAAGTCCAAGCCTAAAACCAAAAATACAAGTTGCAGTATCTACAACTGCAACTACTCTCCAAACTTGCATGCTTGCTAAATTTATGTAGTTGCAATCAATGTGTGTCCAAATGCAATCTGGCATCCTATATTTATACTTCTCTTTCTTAGTTGTCTGGGACGAATTCTCTTTCTGGAGGATAGAAACTCAATATTAATTATTCTCTTTAACCGACTTGTCTTCTAGGGTTATTTCCAAGGCTTTTAGGGTTTCTCTTGCTTCCCGCAATATTCTAGTATTGTCAAGGTTACACGTGGAGGTTAATACCTCCCATAGCTAACAAAATATCAACACTCCCTCCTATATAGGGAGGTATTAAAGGAAATTATCTTGATCAAAAACATATCATTCAACCGATAACATCATCATAGACACATGGGATATCTCATGATCAAATTACGAGAACCATCATCACTATTAATATCATCTGATATCATCAATTGCATCATCTCTTGAATCCATACTCCATCTGAGTAATCAGACATGATTTTGAATAAGTCACTTACTCCACAGTGTGATATAAGAACCATTCTTCTAATCCAGACATATGTCCTAGAAGAATAAATATTCCAAAAGATGTCAGAAGCCATGCCATGGGATACAAGAACTATTCTTCTAATCTGGACATACATCCTAGAAGAACAAAGGTCCTGGATCATTTTCCACCTAGAGAATGTATATCCACCAGCACACTGACTATCCATCTAGTTGGTAATAATTTCCAACACTATTGTTAGTCTTCATGGAAATCAGAACAATCCCATTCAATAGAACACAATTGTGTCTATCCATATTATTACACAACTACTATCTAGTGATACACAACCACACCAAGTAGCACACGACTACTTAGTCAATGACACATAGTCACAACCAGTGGAACATAGCCACCACAGTAGTATACATCTACTGTTCAGATAGATACAGTCTCCATGACAATCATATCATTTGATATCAACCTGCAGAAAACAATATCATGATATAAACTAAGTCATGTGGGCCATTCTTCCACTCACATCTGTGAGATATGGAAGACAATCTACCCTCAGAAGGTAAGACATCAACCATGGGCTATCTGGACTATTATTCTTAAGAATAGAAGAATAATTGTCCCTGATTTCTGAGCTCGGACCATTCACTTAACTAGGCCTTTCCTCCAGCACTAATCATAGTGCAAACTGGAGAGAATGAGTCTGCCCTAGGGAATGCATGTCCCTGATTTTTGAACCTAGACTATTCACCTAACTAGGCCATTCCTTTGACACTAATCATAGTGAAACCTGGAAAGAATGAATCTTCGCCAGGGTATGATTGTACGGAACATTTCCTAATGGAAATGATTTTCCAAAACATTTCCCAATGGAAATGATTGTCTTGGACCAACCTACAAAATGGAACATTCTTCAAAACTGCTCACAACTATGAACTTAGAAAGGATGACTACTCGATGAGTCAGACCATTCTGCTTGGACACTACTCAGAGTGACTGTCAAGAAGAATGATTTTTGTAGACCATTCCCCCACACTGGCCACAAGGGGAATCAATGTCTATGGTACATCAACAATCTATAATACCATTTTCATTACGAAAATGACTGTCCTATGTAGACCATTTTCCAAACTGGAAAATTCCTGTTTGTCAAAAATCTCAAACCACTGTCTGAAATTGAAAGGAACTTCTCATCCTAGACCATTTTTCGAATTGAAAAATGATTTTCGATAAATCAATAACATATCAATGCTCCCTCCCAACCTGGGAGTAATATATTCCCTTTTAAATAAGGAAGTTGTATCCACGAGCCCCAGCTTGTCTCTTAAGTACGCAAACTTTTCATATTGGACAAAGGATTTACCAAAATATCTACTATCCGCTCATCAGTGGAGATATATTATAGAACCACTTCTCTCTTCTAGACTTTATCATAGACAGTATAATGCTTGATCTCAATGTAATTTGGTCTGTCATGGAACACCAATTTTCTCTAAAGGATTCACATAACTCTGATCATTACAATATATCATGGTTGAATTCAATACTTATGTTTCCTTCTATCTCATGACATCATGGAAAAATTCAAACTGAAACATATCCAAGTAGCACTTCTTCTGTCATCATGAGAGTTTGTCATGGATTGGAAATCCATCATCCTGGACTTCTGAGTAACCATTTTTATACACTATTTCTATCATAGAAGGTTTTCACCACACATCTGCTCTATATAAGATAATTTGCACCAATTTGTTTGAATCCATATAAGGTCTTCTTATATCTACATACATGGGTCTCTTTCTATTATAAGCCTCTTTCTCAATTTTATTTATTTGGGAAGAACAATATTTTATATATAAATTCCAATCCATGGATACTACAGGAGGTATATCTCATTTACCAGAATGAGTTGTCGTCATAGTCTTTTCACTTCTTCTGGAAGAATTTCTGAATTTCTCAATTCTTCCATTCATAAGTCTTTTTTACATTTTCTTACATACATTGTTCTTTATCATAAATTTCATTTCTTCTTCTTGATTTCTTCTAGTGGGTTCAAACCAAGCTGGCGGTCTTTGTGATTCCCGGTATAATAACTGTTTGTTCTGGATTTTCTTTCTTTCTTGAAATATTCATGTTCTTCCTCATGTTTATCTTTATCTCTTGGGTCCATGGAGTCTTCTATAGATTCCATGCCCTGAAGATTCCAACTTATTCTTTTCATCATAGGATCATGGATGTATATGGACAACCAAGGATACTTTAAGGCTTCTTTTCGAACAAGACTTCTTCTAGAGTCAAACTAAACACATGTTTCTTATCATGGCTGTTATTTTCAATGGGAACATGGATAGATAATCCATAATCCTTAATGGATCATATCATTTAGGATTATCTCACTCCTAATCCTTTCTTCATGCATGAATTCATGCTCTTCTTTTGGAATTATGTAATTATCTCCCTCCATCTAAGAGATTCCATGCTTATGTCTGCATCGTTATTGACTTCTAAAAAGTGTCACAAGTCTTTTTCTAATTTCCTCTTGATTGCTGAATTCTTTCTGTTTTGACTTTTTCTGGGTCTCTTCAAGTTTGATTCTTATTTTGTCTTATTTGGCAGTTTTTACTTATATAATATCTTCCACGAGAATTGTTACCAAGGATTGTCAACATACTTCATCTTTTCATGTGTATTGCTTGACTTGTAGTCATTGTGATAACAATCCTTATCTTGTTATTCTTCCATAGGTATTGTTTCACTTGAACATTTTATCTGCTAAGAAATATATATGTATGATATGTACAAAAACTATGTAAACATGGTATGTACAAGAACTTTGAATAATATTGTTACCTTGACTTAGAAGACAAAGTTTGTTTTATCCCACTTGGCCTTCTTTGAGGGTTCCCTTTCTTCGACAATTGATGCTTCGTGTTTTTCCTTTCTTTTCTTTAACTCATGACAATGGTTCCTATAGTGACCACATTTTTTACAGTTGAATCATTGTATCTTTGGCATATCCTTTTCTTGATTTGGTTTCTTCCTCAAGCCAAACTTCTTCTTATTCCTGAAATTCTTGAACTTTGTTGTGAACACTTCCTCTTCATATTTATTTTGGGATTTCTCTTTTGCATTAATCCTTGATTCTTCTTGTGCACAACAAGTCCAAAGTTATTTAAATGTGGGATTCTCCTTTCTTGTGTTCTTTCTTGTGACAAATGCAACCCATGTCTTGGGAAGGCCATTGAGTACTATATTTACCAATTCCTTTTCTGAAATGATTTCTTCAATAGATTTTATTTGATCTCTTAACTGATAGATTCTTACAAAGTATGATGTTATGTTGTCATCATTATTCATGTTCATGTCACAAAGCTCATTCTTCAGACTCATTACTTTTCCAATGTTTTTGACTGAGAAGAGGTTAGTTAGGGTATCATACATCTTCTTAGATGAGTCAAGATGAGAGATGTATGGTATCAAGTGGTATTTTACATATTCCACTATGATAATCATGGCATTGATATCATTGTCCTTTAACTTCTCCATAATTGCATCATTCTGAGGTTCCTTCTCTTTTCCTTCAGACTATGGTTCCGTGATCTTTCCTTTCACGATATGCAACACTTTATTCTTGGCAAGGATGAGTTCAATCCTTGCCTTCCATGATATGAAGTTAGGATCCCCTTCTAACTTTTTTTATAACTTCATAGAGTGAGTCATGACTTCTTTGACTTGGTCAACCTTTGTTTTTGACCAAAAATTCAAACTTGACGTCTTATCTTGTTGAGATTACCAGGAGGTGCGCTAGGTGTTATCACTAAAATATCGTCCGCACATGGTTATAGGAATCCAACATCTCCAAACAACTATTAGTTCACCCATGGACCAAAATTACCAAAAATTCATTCCCAAAAGGTCCAAAACTATACAACCAGTTATAAAATCAGGATGCACTATGACTATACAGGGAGTGCGTGCAAATGCACCATCAAGAAACACAGGAAAAGCGCACATGCGCACGATGTGCGACTGTGGATGCTAAAAGTTGCACACACCTTAGAATGTTGCATTTATGATGTTGGTCAGCCTCCCACCCACTTCTGGTTCAGCTTCCAAGTCGATTTGACATCCAAATCTTGGATGAATCCAGCTACGTGGCTGGTCAAAGACCTAAGGGTACCCTAAATGGCCCCTTCTTCACACCAAAATCTGGTTGAATAATGCCTCAAAGTTATGCTATAAAAAGAGGCCATGGGTGCACTATGTTTTCAAGGAATTCATTTTATGTTGCTACTATTCTCTTGGGGAATCCTCTTTTCTCATCAAGAGCATACTAGCACCATTCCATTTGAGCTATTCACATCACCTTTTGAGTGAATTATCTTGGGATTCTTTCACCATTTCTTTCAAGTTTTTCAAGTTGTAAGAAGAGCTCAATCTTGGGGGTTCAAGAGCCCTCCCTTGGGGGAAGAGGGGACCCAAAATCTCCCTTTCTCTTTGGTGTTTTATTTCCACTAATACACTCCTTTCCATTGGTGGCACAAGTCTTGTTTATTTCTTGTTCTAATGATCTTATGCACTCTAGTTTAATTCCTTTTATTGTTATTAGTTTAGTTTTTTTTTTTATCTTGCATGATTTATATTTCTAACCCTTTCCTTTACTGTTGTCTTTCCTAGCTAATGAAACTGGGCTTGTAAGCATATCTAATTTGGTCACTCAAGTGAAAAAAGAGAGGCAATAGATTGACGACTCCATTGGGGAGAGGTATCAATTTCCTATCCCATTTGGGTTATTTTATCTCTTCTTTCCTTTTATTTAACTTGCAGGTACCATACCTGGCCCAAGCCGACCTACAGGAAGCCAAATTCAAAGATGATTTGAAGGAATTTCATTTGAAATTTTATTCACAGCCATGTGATAGTTGTGCGCAGGTTTATCGACCCACAGTGGCACATCGTGTGCACATGTGCCAAAATCACTGTATTACTCAGCACCTTCTGTGCACCTGCACCCATCAGTCTCTTTTAGTTCGTGCATTGGTGCTCAAAGCGCCTCTGTCTAGTCTGAAACCCACGCACCTGTGTAGAAAAATACACATTGTAAGACTTTTGTGATCTGTGGAGGGCCCATAGCCTTCTTAAAATTTCCATGTATGTTGTAATCTGCACTACACTTACATTCCCTCTCCATATGAAGGGATTAGTCAAAACACATAGGCACCTAGGGGTTAAAATCATAACTTTCCCTCTTTTTTGTCATTTTTCCACATGGATGGCTCACTTTGACTAAAGTTAAGTTGGAATCATTCTACATCACATATAAAACTTGCATTGGGACCAGAAATTGGATATCAATAGTTGAGTATTCTCTTATCTCACACATCAAAGCGATCTTGAGAATCAGAAAGAGGTTGTGGGATACTTTCATCTCCCTTAAAAAGACAAAATCTTTAGGAGAGGACAACAACCCCCCTCGGCACTCCTCTTAGTTCATTTTTCATAACACATCTTAAGATTGTAATGGGCCTATACATGCCCACATGCTACAAAGATAGGATAGTGTTGAAATTTACTTTCTTAGATTAAATCACTGGGGAAGTTTAAAGGTTTTGTAATGGGCCCATACATGCCCACATGTTCACAATCTAGGATAGTTTCAAAGCTTTCTTATATTAAATCACATTTAGAGAGTTAAAGGAATAGTAAAGGACCCACATGTCCATGTGCTAGTTTCCTAGGGACTTTAAAATTCCGCAAGGTTGTACCAATGACATTTAGTTAATTAGGTAATCAAAGACTTGTAAGGACCAAGCAAAGTCAAAATGCAACAAGGTGACACCTAATTTATTTAAAACATTTGGCACACTTTCACTCATTCACACACAAAGTCACTTCTCACTCACATAGTTTTCATCTTGAAACGTGGAGGTTGAAGTAATTTTCCTCTAAAGGGATTCCGAAACACCCCACCCTTTTCTTGACAAAACTATCCACTCCCACTTAATTTCAACAAGATTGGCTCACACCCCCAATGTCTCAAACAACCACATCTAAATTTTTTCTAAAAAACTCACTAAGTTTTCCTCCACAGGAGGTGCCAAAAGAATTTTTTTAGTCTAGGTAGGATTTCGAGGATAGGCATACAAATAACTCCCCGTTATCTGGTTCTCACATTTTCAAAACAATAGAAATTGTCAAATAGGGAACATTAAATCCTCCAAGTCAAGTGTTCCTAACACCATAAGTCAGGGAGATACTCGTGAAGGGTTGAAGGCCGAGGTCTGGTTGTTCTATGTGTCCCCACTTGAGGCACCCACCTCTCGGACGGGATCCAGCCCATGACCCATTTCTGAGGTCGAAAATCTAAATGTTACACTTTGATCGAGGTACCTAGTGACCAAATTTTAGGACATCTACCCAGGTGGAAATTGTGGGTTGCAATTGCACCTTGATCAGATTTTGTGTGGCTGTTGGGAAATATCACCAGTTCTTTTGGGATATGCACCCTCTACTGCTCATTATAACTGATTACTTCATCCTTCACTAGTTCCTCTTCCGGTGGCTTCAAACCCCACTGTTGAGTGCTATTGGAAGGTCCAATGCTATTTGAGAGGAAGGACGTTATGTATTTTAGGAAACGAGCATTTTTTTTCTTTGTTCTCCCACGCGGACAAAAACCACATATCCACATGTATGTTTATCAATTGATTTATGTATGATGCCCTTGTGATTACATCTAATTGTGAATTACATTTTGAAAGTTCAAAACTTATAGCAAAGGCTCTTGTTCATTTACTTTTCTCCCATCACCATTTGCACATAATGCACTTAGCTATTCGGACATCATAGGGGACCCACATAACCCCTGTCATTCCAGACGCTTGCTAAATCTCCCTCCTCTTCTAGGGGGAGTTCCTAGCCTTGCCCACTCATCATATTTACCTTCTCACACCCCTGTGAGTGCCACTATCTTGTTATCAACTATGTTTGGTTCCACTTTACTTGGGCCCACTTCCCAAGGTCAACCATCCACTCACTCTCCTTTATACGAAAGCGGGAGGAAAACTTCTTCTCAAGGGGGAAGTAAAAACCCACCTAGTCCCCCTCAAGGGTCAAGTTCACAAAACACTCACACCATGGCTGGAGCTAACCCTCCACCACCACTCTAGACTCCATTTTTGTCTTCTCTCAACTTACTAGATCTAAGCAAACTCACAAATGATCCTATATTGCATGACCCCACATGGCCTGCAATGCCTACCAAACTAGCTTCAGACATCCCCAAGTTTGAAGGAAAGGTAGGAGACGACCCTTCCAACCATGTCATGACTTTCCACTTATGGTGCTCTTCCAACAACATTATGGATGATTCCATTTGACTACAATTATTTCAACGCACACTCACTAGCCCATCAACCAAGTGGTATGTAGACGAAAAATCAAGGTCCCATGCAACTTTTGAGTCTTTGGCCAAAGCATTTTTTACCTTAATTCAATTGCCAATCCGTCATGACAATGGTCTTGAACTACTCTCTGATTTCAAACAAACCTTATCCACACATATCGCTGATCACATTCACGAGTGGTGTCGACGATGTAGTTTGTGCAAAACAGAAGCCACCAAACAACAATGCCTTGATTGGTTTCTCAGATCACTTGTCTCTCTCCTCAGTAAAGATGTGGCTTCTACCTTCCCTCAATCAGAAGAAAAAGCCACCAGTAAGGCTCAACAATATGACCTCATCTATTCACAATCAGGATACTTGTACACAGTACTACCTGATATCCCAAGACCCTTGCCATTCGGCCAAGACAAACTTGGGATGTCTCACTTAGCAGATGGATTGATTGGTAATACTACACACCACAACCCACAGCCTCAACAACCACCCATGTATGGCACACCCCAATATCCATTAGCATATGGAGGAATCCCTTATTATCCTCCTCCTCCTTATCAACAACCATTCCCTGTTGCTCTGCCTCCACCCATAAGTGGACCCCCGTCGGCACCCCCAATACACCCACCTATCCAACCAAGTGTTGGTACTCCCTCTACATCAGCCTATATCCTAAGCACTAGTGAAAGCGCCACACCTTCCTATGTACTTTATGGATCATTGCCACAACACAATCCATACTTTCCATTTCCTGGCCCCCCACAGCCTGTGGCTCCACCACAAGGACACCCACACGCTGGGGTTAATTTTTTTCATCCCTCTCCCATTCAAGAATATCCAAATTTTGAACAACTGAATATGGAAAATCCATCCCATCAATCAAATAATGCCAGAAAGAAAGGAAAAAAATAGAACAATAATAATCCTGGACCAGGAGGAAACCATAACCAACCCCAGCAAAACCAGTCTGTCAGGGGTAACCAGAACCAGGGGAATCAGAACCCCCAAGGGGGAAACAACAACAAACGCCATGGAAAGAACAAAAACAATATTCATACCAACTTCCCTTGCACCTTTTGTGGTGAGTTTGGTCACTATACTCACCATTGCCCCCAAATCGCTGACTATAAATGGATGAAAGACTCTGTGAATGGACCATGTCCCTCAGCACTACCTGCCCCTCCATAGGCCCCACAATAATATGTGCAGCAGTCACCCCCATCCATGCTACAAAACCCCATTCCACACCAAGGGGTGATAAATACCCAACAAGACATGTAGCCTACCCTACCACAAATAGGACAATATCCCAATCTGGGCAATTCTGCCGATCGCACTATCCTCCTTACTAGTGAGGAAGAATTTCTTCTACAAACACGTAGTCATCAATATAGTGCAACCTCTGAGTCTGCTCCCACCACCTCAAATGCACCCCCATTCGTAACTGGGCCCCCTTTGATGATTCCTCTCCCTAATACTGACCCACCCCTTCGTATTCCTTGCATCCCCTTATGTAGGAATGTCCACAACCCTCAGGATAGGGTGGCTCATAATTATAGTTTGGTTGATGATTTGGAACAATCTCCTGCTGCTATGTCAATCTTAGAAGTCCTTCAAACTTGTCCTACTCAACGAAAATTGTTACTTTCCAGCCTCGGGGCAGTCGACCCTGTGGATACCCGACTCATCACATTTTATCTCGATAGTGGAGAACCTCGCCTCCCCGCTCTCATTTCTTTTCAAATACCAATTAAAATCTGGAACATTATGGTTCACCACTGCATCATTGATGAGGGGGAATCCACATGCATTATGTCAAAATCTATATGGAAAAAACTTCATTCCCCCGAACTTATACCATCTGCCATTACCTTAAGAGCCTATGATGGACAACCATATTCTCTCGAAGGACTCTTCCAAAATATCCCTATAGAACTTGGGGGTAAGACCATTTTCATTGACATTAAATTTATCGATGCCCCACTCGATTACAATATCTTGTTCATTCATAGCTACATGTATGCTATGAAGGAAGTTGCCTCTTCCGTCTTTCAAACCATGATGTTCCTGCATAATAGGAAGATCATTACCATTGATCAAATTTCACATTATGAGCCTAACCCTTCTGCCAAGATCGATAACATTCTCCCTTTCGTCCATACTAATTCTGAGGTGTACCCACTCATCGAGATGGGCCCCGAAAGTTTCAAAGACCCATCCTTGTTAGGAACTTACCATGGTGCACCACCGCTCATTCATCCTTCCAATCAGGTATGTGTCATCTCATCCAAGAGAACTGAAATTGAGTATACCCTTCCTCCTAGTTAGGCTTCTTTTATATCTGACATCCCACTAGTCACAAATCTCCTCCCTCAAGAATCTCCTGAGAACTCGTCAACTCCACTAGTTCACGATTTCACCTCACCCCAGGGCCATATCCCAGTTTGGAAAATAGTTCCCCAAGCCATTACTCAAATCCCCTTCTTCTACCCCCCACCAGGCGTCCAATATTTTCAAGTAGATGCAACGCTTACTCTTCCCAATATGGTGCTAGAAATCCCAGTATGGTATCTACATCCACCAACAATGGTTCCTCAACCATCTCTCCCTCCTCAAATAGAAGGAGTTTCAGTGTAGATTCCAATACTTGTTCCTACCACACCACTCTCACCCCCAATCACTAGCAGCATCACTATGGCTAGGGGCAGATGGAAGAATAAAGAACCCATTGCTCCACTACCTCCCTGAGTTCAACTCCCTTGTGCCTTATGTGAAAGAAAAGGACACCCCACTCACAAATGTCCTTCTCTTCCTGAGCTATGTAGTTTTATCCAGCTTACTCAAGAACACCTTTTTCTTACCACTCCACCAAGGACGTCCCACGCTACTATGACATCATCAAACACACACAAACAACATATACTTCACATGTGCCATATGTGCAGAATATGTGCATTACACTCATCATTTCCCATATATCCCATACATTCGCCACATATTAGCCTCAGAATGCCACACATATCCTCCTGA
>JASDQU010751723.1:50775-61098 GCA_032191745.1 Picea mariana
AACTGTGTGAGATTTGTGATGGATAGAGGAATACCACCATGGAAATTATTATAACCGATACTTAACACTTTTAAGCATTGAAAATTTCCAATGTGGCGAGGGAGCTCACCTTCTAAGTGATTTTTCCTTAAATCCAACAATTCCAACGATTCACATCTGGTCAGAGACTTTGGAAAAGTCCCAAAAAAATTGTTAGAGTGAGCTGAAAAGTAATCCAAAGAAGGTGGAAAGTCTATATTGTCCAAATCTCCACTAAGTGAATTTTTTGATAAAAGTAAACTAGAAAGATAAATGCACTGACTAATACTATAAGGAATAGTTCCAGAAATATTATTATTAGATATATCTATAGATAGAAGATTATAAAGCTTTCCTATGATTTTAGGGATAGTTCCAGAAATATTATTATTAGATATATCTATAGATAGAAGATTATAAAGCTTTCCTATGGTTTTAGAGATAGTTCCAGAAATATTATTATTAGATATATCTATAAATTGAAGATTATAAAGCTTTCCTATGGTTTTAGGGATAGTTCCATAAATATTATTATTAGATATATCTATAAATTGAAGATTATAAAGCTTCCCTATGGTTTTAGGGATACTTCCACAAATATAGTTACTAGATATATCTATGGACTGTAAAGTTTTGAGCTTTCCTATGACCTTTGGAATGTGTCCATTGAAGTTGTTTTTTGATAAATTCAAATCGTATATTGAAGACAATCCACTAATATTATAAGGAATATGACCAGACATATTATTACTAGCCAAATCTAGCGATTCAAGAAACTTTAAGTGACCTATGTTATTTGGAATATGTCCGCTTAAATTGTTTGAAGATAAACGCAAGAATTTAAGGAAATGAAGGTTTCCTATTTCTTTAGGAATCGTACCTGTGATCCTGTTACCATCGAGGGCAAGGACTCTAAGCTTGCTTAATCTTGTAATGGTTTCAGGTATGTTCCCTGTGAGCATGTTTGAATTAAGAGCAAGATGAGAGAGATTACTGCAGTTTCCTATTTCGGAAGGGATAGAACCCGAAAGTTCGCCGGCGGGATAACAGTAAAGAAAAGGACTGTACTCATTATAAGGACATTGGCCATAGATTAAAAGGTAAGTAAGCTCTCTTAAATTACCCAACTGAGGTGGTACAGCGCCGGACAATCGATTGTCCCCCAAAATTAAAGAGTTGAGGGACGAGCAGTTTCCTAGACTCGGAGGAATAGTGTTCTCCAATTTGTTAGAACTTAGATCCAGGGTCTTCAGCTTCTGTAGCAACCCCAATTCAACTGGAATCCTTCCACTGATGTTGTTAGAACTTAGATCCAGGGTCTCCAGCTTCTGTAGCAACCCCAATTCAACTGGAATCCTTCCACTGATGTTGTTAGAACTTAGATCCAGGCTCTTCAGCTTCTGTAGCAACCCCAATTCAACTGGAATTCTTCCGCTCAACTGGTTCTCACTAAAGACGATTGATGACAGCCGACTACAATTGCCCAGCGCCGGAGGGATGTGACCACTTAATGAGTTCCAGGATAAGTCAAGAAAAGATAGACTTCTCATCAAACCCCAGGTGGAAGGGATTGAACCATCCAATCCGCTCGACTCGCTCCATGGCTTCCCGCCAAAGTCGAGATGCTCCAAGTTGACTAGACGACCAAACTCTGATGGCATGGTCCCATTCAAGGAGTTAACTGAAAGGTCGATCCATCGAAGGCCTGTGCAATTAGACAATGAAGTTGGAATACTTCCACTCAGATGATTAGAGCCAAAGTCGAGATGCTCCAACTTGACTAGACGACCAAACTCTGATGGCATGGTCCCATTGAAGGAATTAGATGAAAGGTCGATCCATCGAAGGCCTGTGCAATTAGACAATGATTTCGGAATAGATCCTTCAAGCCACTGATTATGGCTGAGGTTAAGTAATCTGAGCGCTTTAAGGTGCCCGAGTTGAGGCGGAATTAGTCCTGTAAAATTATTGCCAAAAAGATTCAACGTCTGCAGTGAAGAAAGGCTGCCAAGAGAGGGCGAGATGGTACCTCCCAATTGTAATTTAGGATCCGGCAAATACTCCTCATAGATCATGTCATAGAACATGGGAGAAGGAAGTATTATGGCAACAACCCTTCTGGAGTGTTGGGTGCAGCGAATACCATACCAGGAGCAAACCTCCTTTGAATTCTGAGCTGTCCAGTTGCACAGCCTTCCAGATGGATCGCTTATGATATGCTTTTTAAAGGACAGAAGAGCATCCAAGTCCTCCACCGTGTTCCGTCCACTCCAAACAAAATCTTGAGATGCAGCAATAAGAAAGCACGGGAGCATCATCATCATGAGAGGAAGTGTTTTATGATCCATTTCTCCCTCTTTGAAACCCAAACGTCCTTCAGAGTTTATGAGTTATGATATTGTACATATATCCCTCTATCTATATATATATATATATAGTACATATAAAGTTGTGAGGCAATAACGTGGAAACGACAGAGAAATGGCCGACCCGAGAACGTGGTCTTGGTGGAGCAATAATTGAGAAAAAAACAAGACAAATGGGCGTATAACTTAAGGTGAAGAAACTAAATTATTGAAAATAGGTTGGTGCGACAAATGGGCGTATAAGTTAAGGTGAAGAAACTAAATTATTGAAAATAGGTTGGTGGTGTCACGTCAATTGCAAGAAGCCTTACATTTTTTATAAAATATATAATAAATTGGTTTATGGGTGAGCGAGGAAATAACATGGAAAGAGACATTAGAAGGGAAAAATAAATCTCCGTATTGACCGCTACCTAAAGAGGTCTCGTGGTCGTTGAGTGACTTGAATTGAAAGTCCGTGAGTGCGGTATCAATTCAGTCCTGCTCTTTGCCACGGTCTTTGCGTACAGATGGGCGTACAAATGGAAAGTGCAATAATAATAATATTCTTATTATTATAAAGTTTTTAAGATGATGTAATAGTGTCCTCGTTTCTATATTAATGTTAATAATATTTTTAGTGTCGTGTCTAATGTTATTAATATTTTATATTTTTAGTGTCCTGGTAAGGATTTTAGATTATATTACAAAGTTACAAAGTTTTCAAGTTGATGTAATAGTGTTCTCATTTCTATATTAAATGTTATTAATGGTTTAGAAAGGAGAAAATACGCACTATTATTTTGGCTTTAGTGTGTTAGTTTGTTTGGTTAGAGCGAAATAAGAGAATTTTTGAAAATAGGAATCTTTCTTTCTCTTCGGTTGTTTACAAAATTCTTGAAAAATCAGCAAACTTGAAAACAAAAGGAATGTCCAGGTTTCTAGTCATGTACTACCCATAGTTGGTTGGTTCAATGGTGCGGCGTAGGCAAATGTGTACCAGAGTGGGGCAGGGGCAATGATAAGGATTAATACAAACATAGCCTATAAATGGACATACAACTATGGCCCAAGGACAAATACTCGGGCAGAATTGGTAGGAGCTTGGGTTACTCTCATCTTGGCTATGCGTTTGAATATTGAAGCTTTACAGGTATGTAGCGACTCAAAAATTATCATTGACTGGTTGACTGGCAAAGGGAATCTACAGGTTGTCGCACTTGTGGGATGGAAGGACGGGATTAGAGAGATCAAACAATCCTTTAGGGAGATCAGATTCGCGCATATATATAGGGAACAAAACATGGAGGTGGATGCTCTCTCAAAGAAGGCCTTGTTGAAGACTGCAGGGAAGATCGAATACAACCTTTGGGTTGATGGAAATGAGGGTCCTTCCCTCTTTTTAAATATAATATAACATTTTTTTTTTGTTTTTGGGTTTGCCATATACAAAAGGAAAAGTCGAGAGGCTATATTACAAAAGGGAATCTACTTTCTATTTAGGTGCATTTTGGAGCTGAAATATAGCACTCTTTTCTGTTTTACTTCTGTAATGGGATGTGTTATCACATAAAGTTGTCATGGGTCATATGTAGTTGTTGTTAAGACCTAGGTCTACACCTCTACCCTATATCTCTCTTTTCTGCATACCTTCCTATAAGTTTTTCCTCTTCTAGTTGATAAAGTCAGGACGGTCAAGTATGTTGCATGCACAGGGAAAAAACTATGAGCAAAATGCAGCATTCAGAACAGTCTATTTCAAGCTTGAAATACAAGCAAACAAACAGGTTCAATTTTCAATGGTGGAGATCCAATGTGCAGTTCAGATTAATGGCTCTCGTGCATTCGAAATTTTAAAGTCGCGCAAGGATTAACGACCAGACATAAGCCCCGAAGTGTCGAAGTCTCGAAGTGACGAGAGGTTGCCACGTCAACCGTGAGAAAGTCACTTCGAGAGATATTCATGCCCGTGTTCAAAATCTCCCAAAGTGCCGAAGTAACGAGAGGTTGCCACGTCAACCGGGAGAAATTCACTTCGGGAGATATTCATGCCCGCGTTTAAAATCTCCTGAAGCCCGAAGTGTCGAAGTAACAAGAGGTTTCCACATCAACCGAGAGAAAGTCACTTCGGGAGATATTCGTGTCCGCATTCAAAAGCTCCAGAAGCACGAAGTACCAAAGTAACGAGAGGTTGTCACGTCAACCGGGAGAAAGTTACTTCGGGATATTTCCATGCTCTGCATCCCGAAGTCCCGAAGTGACGTCAGGATGCCACGTCGCTTCGGGCCCTACCACTCCACGGGTGTTTTTCAACTCAACACATGGCACTTATCTGCCGAGGACACATAGCATTCATGTCAGGCCACCATGTCAGATTCGGGAGTTCGTCCTCCAAGAGATATTCTTGCTCAGCATTCAAAGCTCCTAAGCACCAAAATTGGCTCCATCTCTAAACATGGTTAAAAGGATTCTGGAGTTGGAAGACGGATATATTTTAGTAGGGGTGTTAAAATAGCAAGGTTACCTAGATCGCAGATTGTAGCAAATCGACGACCGCACTTCATTGCGGGGACAGAAAGTGCTCGAACACAAAAATCTTAGAGCGGTCCTGCAATTGAAACCACAATATAGCTAAAGAGGTATGTGGCAGTTGGTGGTGGATTACGGGGGTTAGAGCGGTGTGGATCCAAACCTCCCTTGGAAACTTCCGTAATCACGTGCTTATATAGAGTCCAATCCGAGAGCAGCGTGTGGCAACAAACTAGGCGTTAAGTCTCATCCTGATACCAAGGAGAAATCAGTTAATGAAAGAAGGGCTGGTGGTTGAACATTCGACTACCCCCTTAAATGGAAGCATGGAGGGCCTGGTCGAGGAGAGAGACAACTATCAGCCCGAAGTACCACAGAGGGCAGTTTCTCCTGCAATCCCATACTGACCCGGGTTTCCTTCCAATGGAAGGAACATTAAAGACAAGAGAAGACACACGGCACTGGAGAAGAGGCACCCAAGCAGCAAGGCAGTTTGTTAGATCTGTTGGTATAGATGTTAGACTGGTAGCTTTTTGTGGAGAATCCTAGGATACGAAGGCCAACTCGCACTCCTAGTTGTGGTATACTTTTTTTATTATAAATACATAGGATGAATGATATGAGAGGGGGGCTTAGTACCGGAGGAGGTTTTGAGAAATGGAATGACCGTATATTTCAGTTTGTAAGCCGGAGGGGCATGTGGTTGTAAATTGTATGTTATTGAAGATTCATATGAGTTGTTTCATCATATTTGTCTTCTATGTTCTCTGTTGTATTCTTCATCTTGTTTGAATGTATTGTTGATTTTAAGGATTAAAATTTGCCTTTGAATCATATATTCTTGATGCAGTAGAGGATCTGTTGTAAGCTTGTCTATTTATCATTGTTTACTGTTCACATACATCTAAATTCTCTTTGCAGAGAGGATCTTTTCTTAGCGAATATTCATCTTTATGTTATTCTCTTATTCTTCTCTTCATCATTATACAAATATTTTGTCTGATAGGGAGCTTAAATGCCTTCAATGAGCAGATTGTTTATGACTCCATAGCCCAATGGTCCATCATTGATCTGCAGTGATATCTGTTGTCTTTTCCTTTCTTTAAAGTCTTGTTGATCCCTGGTCCCAAGCTAAAATTAAATCAATTTGTATGTTACCAAGCTTACTCCCATTTGCAGTATGGGGGTGACTCTTGGAATGATAACATGATGCATATGAATCAATTAGTCTGTGTACTAAAAGGATCAAAAAGACTGTTATTTTGTCATTTAAGAGTTTTGAAGTTCTTATCGGAGGGCGGAGTTTCAATAGGGGGGAGAAAATGACATGTGTACACAATTATATTATAAATATAAATGAGCAATTTTTCTGTTGGAATTGGTTTGTGGTTATATATGATATATTATAAATTTGGAAAAGTTTTTTCTAACTTTATTAAGTATGGAATATATTGTGTTGTAATTTTGATGTTTTAGGTTTTTATATTTCTCTTACAAAATGTTTTGTTTAAAATACTACCCTTTAACAATGAAGTTCTTTTTTTTAAATTACCCTTAAAGTTTTTTCTAAAAAATATTACCTTCAAAATCATCTGTATTTTCTTGATATTTGTATATAGATAGGTCCTACATATATATGGTCTGCATGACCATGTTTTTGTGATATTTAGTATATCAATTTAAATGCATTACATATTTTATGAGCAAAACTAAGAAGTATTGTTTATAAAAATCTTGAACTCATTCTAAGTTTTTTTTAAGATGAATAAATTCAATGGGATTTTAAATCTGAAATTTTACCACGCATGCAAAAACATTGATATTAGCTTGAAGTGTTATATCCATGGTAATAAGAAATATATTTATCGTACCATACTTCAACACTTAAATGTGAATGCCAATGCCAACCAATATGAAGTTGGGATATGAACAATAAATATGAACACATCTTATATGTTGGGATCCTCCTTATGGATGTAATGGGGGGTCGAAGGGCTCATAGTAGTGTAATAATAGTGGAGCCCATTCAATATAAGGTGGACTAAGTCCACTATTCTTGTTTATTATTAAATAAGGCCCACTATGGTAGTTAGTATTGAAGAAATGTAATGGGGCCTCATTAAAGAAGGTCCACTAGATAGTTAGGAGGTCATTATGATTAGGGTTCTCTTGTTAATTATAAATAAGGATGGACTCCTCCTTATAAGAGGTGTGGATCTTATTGTATTTGGAGCTTATCTCAATGAGAGGTCAACCAACCTTAAGAGGTGAGAGAATAAGAGTAGATTCCTTCCATAAAAGGATCATTGTAAGGTGTTTCTCTACCTTAAGGGTATTTTTATATAATACCTTGTAAGGTGTTTCCCTACCTTGTAAGGTGTTTCCCTACCTTGAAAAAAATTGTAAATCATTGTAAGGTGTTTCCCTACCTTGAAAAAAATTGTAAATCATTGTAAGGTGTTTCCCTACCTTGAAAAAAATTGTAAAAGGATCATTGTAAGGTGTTTCCCTACCTTGAAAAAAATTGTAAATCAATGAACCTTTGGTTATGGGATAAAAAGACTCATCTTTGAGACTCTTGTCACTCATGTTATCTTATATGGTTTTGAAGTTTGGGGTTGTAGCATCTCTAGACAATCATGATGAAAGATCAAGCAAATCCATAAGTGTTTTATAACATATAATCTTAAAATTAAAGGTAATACACCCTATCCTATTCTCCTCAAAGAATTGATTCTTCCCCCCATTGAGAGCATGACTATGACTAGGTGCCTAATGCACAAGAACAAGATAAATAACATGAAAGACAAGAGACTTCCTAAGATTAAATACAAAAGACAAGAAACTTCCTAAGATTAAATACAAGATAAAAAAATCTCCATTGATACAATCTTAAAACCTTAACATAAATTTATGTTAAACACAAAAAATAATACTATTTTATGATCCATTTCTCCGTTTTTGAAACACAAACGTCTTTCAAAGTTTCTAGCTATGTTGTTATAAATTTGTCTATATATCTATCAATTCAACGGCATTCAATGAAGTTGTGAGGTAATAACATGGAAAAGACATTTAGAGGTATTGAGCCAAATGGCCCACCTGAACCGTGGTCTTTGGGGAGCGTGTAAGTGAAGGTAAAGAAAGTAAATTCTACAAATTTATTGAACACTGGTTGCTGGTGGTGTCACTTCAATTCCAGATTGATACGAGTGAACCGTATTACCTACCGGAAGGACTAATGGGGAATCCTCCATAGTCCCTATCTCTGTAGTCCCTAGTCGCCTTAGTCCAAGTTGAACTTTTCGCATCTATGCATGAAAGCTCTTGTTGGTGCATGAATAAGCTCTTTGTGCAGCTTGTCAGTGCATGCGTCATAATCAATGACTAGAATTCCGCCACACTTGACTAGAGTGAAAGCCTTAGTCTTATGGGCTACTTGCTAGCCATATAGGAGGAAGGATACTTCCCCGGTACTAGCTCTAGAGAGAAGAGCTTAGTCTGTGCAGTAAGCCCTATCGCTCGCCCCTTAGTCTTAAGCTTATGTAGTAGAGTTCCTTATTTGATATGGCGCATCTCCACGTTTAGAGAAATTGCTCCCCAAGTTCAACCTCTGTTTTTCTATTTCTCTACTTATTGCTACTTGAATCGATGCGAGTAAACCGTACTACTTGAATTGTGGAGAAATTGTTGCCCAAGTTCAACCTCTGTTTTTCTATTTCTCTATTTATTCTTACTTGAATTGATGCGAGTAAACCCTATTACTTGAATTATGAAGAAATTACCCAGTCAACTTTTGCTTTTCTATTTCTCTACTTAATCTGGCTTGAATTGATGTGAGTGAACCATATTATAGAGAAATTGGCCCCAGTCAACTTCTGCTTTTCTATTTCTATATTTATTCCGGCTCGAATTGATGCGAGTGAACCGTATTACTTGATGAGAAATTGCTCCCCAACTCAACATCTAGTTTTTTATTTATGTACTTATTCCGACTTGAATTGATGCGAGTGGACCGTAATCCTTAAATTGTAGAGAAATTGTCCCCCCAGCCAACTTCTGCTTTTCTATTTCTCCACTTATTCCGGCTCGAATTGATGTGAGTGAACAGTATTACTTGAATTGTTGAGAAATTGATCCCCCAGTCAACTTCTACTTTTCTATTTCTCTACTTATTCCAGCTCGAATTGATGCGACTGAACCATATTCCTTAAATTGTGGAGAATTGAATTGATGCGAACCGTATTACTTGAATTGTGGAAAACTTGAATGACTTCAACTTTTCTCGATAGGCGCTCCTGCACTAATTTCCGCTAACATCCATTCCACAAAGATACCTTGACCCCATCTTTGATTCTTGTGCTAAATTCTTATTCGTATTAAGTCATAATACTCAAGTCAAGTTTAAAATCTTAAATTCATGATGAGTGTGGAAAAAGACACGGCCATAGATTTAGAAATCTCCGTATTGAGGTATAGACCTGACCTAAAATGGTGAGTGCACATTTCAATTTCTTTGTGGAGCGAGCAATAATTGAGAAATGGTTTAGTAGGCATTTAGATCAAAGGTGAAAATAAGTAAATTTGACAAATCATTGAAAATGGGTTGTGGTGTCATTTCCATTGGAAAATTTAATTTTTATCTATTTTTTTTTAATCTAATTTTAATTTATTTTATATTATATGTGTTTTATTATTTTAATTAAAGTTGGTATTGTAAGTCATTAAGTTGTGGGATGAGTTTAGAGTCTAAGAAACCCCAATACCCTATCCGTCTCTGGATTTGTGACCTCTTAGGAGGAAACACATGTTTTTAACCATTAGGTCCACTAGGTATACATACCCTATCAACTTCTAGATTTGAACTTGTGACCTCTTAGGAGGAAACACATGTTTTTAATTATTAGACCCACTCACGTTAATATTGTTATAAATATTTTAAAATTAACATTTAATGTGAATACATGTAAAACATTTTAAGAAAAAATGTTTTGCATTCTCCACCCTCATCACAAAAACTATATATAATAATTATTTAACTTTTCTAAACTTATTTGATTGATATATCATCATTAGTATTCATATTACTCAATATTTAAATTAAAATTACTAATGATATTCATTATTAGTTTTTATTAATATAGAAACAATCTTTAAAGTGCGGGTCATCTATGGGATATCACCCTCTATAAACAATTTTCCACCAAGTTTCTACTAAGTAAGTCTCTATAATTATAAAAATAAAAATATTAATTGATAAAATTCCAATAATAACAATTCATCCCATGCAAAACTCCAAGGTAGATTCCCAATAGAGCATGCTAGGAGATGGAAGACGAAACAAACAATGCAGGATAGGGTAATAAAAGTCACATACTAGAACTGAATGATAATAGCATTATTAGTGGATCAATAGAAAAAGGAGAATGAA
>JASDQU010751724.1:10098-32146 GCA_032191745.1 Picea mariana
ATAATTGATGATGATAATGATTAACCTCTATTAAAATCTAATTGGTTTATTGGACTTTAAGAAGGTAAGTGATTATTTGTAATTCTTTAGAATTTTGTTTATGTAACTTATAAATATGTAGAATATTATAAGATTTTTATAAAATTTAATTTATAATTTAATTTGATTTTTCTCATTAAAAACTGAAAATGTTTTTTTAATTAAGTTTTGACATAAGTTTAATTTATATTTTAATTAAATTTTATTATTTTTTTCACTTAAATAAAACTTATTTAAGTGAAAAAAATTATAAAATTTAATTAAATTTTTAAACATAATCAATAATTTAAATGTTAAAATATATTTAAATAATCTATTAATTTATAAATTTAATGATAAAATAAAAAATTATAAACATTTATTATATTATTTAAAATTAAAATAATTATATAAAATATAAAAAAATCAAATTTAAATCATTTGTAAACCCTAAAACCTCCAAACACGGTACAAAACGTAATACGACTCCAATATTTTGGAAATCAGAATGTATGTCCGTAACGTAATACGACGCCTATAAACAAGCCTTTAGTATTTGATGTATGAGGTATTTCTAGCACAGCCACTAACTTGTGGTGGGTGAACTTCCCGTATCAGTTGATCCTACTCACTCTTAGTATATCTTTGATCCTACTCACTCTTAGTATATCTTATGCAGGGCATCTTTATTTTTATTGGATTGATAATAAAGAAACCTACATTAATATTAGCCTTTAGTATTTGATGTATGAGGTATTTCTAGCACTGACACTAACTTGTGGTGGGTGAACTTGCCGTATCAGTTGATCCTACTCACTCTTAGTATATCTTATGCATTATGCAGGGCATCTTTATTTTTATTGGATTGATAATAAAGAACCGTACATTAATTTTAATACTCAAGTAGCTTAATACTAAATTTCATGAAATAGTGTTCATAGTGAGTATCATTGTCAATCCCAAATAGCTTAATCTTAAACTTCATGAAATTGTGCTAACTAATGCCAAATCAAACAAAATTGCAAATCCGGACATAGTTCATGTATAAATTGGAAAGGAAAATAGTTCATGTATAAATTGGAAAAGTCACCGAAGCTTTTGAAATTGGCTAACAAATATTCAACCAGCTTTTTAAAATTATTGGAAATTATTTACCACAATAAATTCTATACAATTTTGCATTTTTTCTGTTTTATGTTTTGCCCAAATCTTTACATGTAATATCTATCTGCACTCCATCATATAGTAAATCAGAAACCTTGAAGCCATCCTCAAAAAACCCTAGTCTATGTTTTGCCCAAAATATTTACATGTAATATCTATCACTCAATCATATAGTAAATTAGAAACCTTAATGAAGCCATCCTCAAGAAACCCTAGTCCAGTTTTTATGTAAATACCATCGAAAACGGAAGCCCTTTTATCTCCTAAAACTGTAAGACTCGAAAGTCATCTTTATGATCTCGGAGAAAGTCCAAATGAGTTGCTCAAGTGAATATATAGTGTTAATTTTTTTTTAACTTGTACTAATATGAAATAAACTTCTCCATACAAACCTACCATCTATGTGCAATAATTTATAGAGAATTTCTTATCCCCGTAAATAGTTGAGCTGGGTTCCTAGGGACTCCACAAAATCCTATTTCATAATATTGGCGAAGGACTG
Source organism: Picea mariana (assembly GCA_032191745.1). NCBI lineage: Eukaryota > Viridiplantae > Streptophyta > Pinopsida > Pinales > Pinaceae > Picea > Picea mariana. The sequence continues at coordinate 11,783 of JASDQU010751724.1, forward strand.
CTACCATATCACCATTGGCATTTCCATGTACATATATGCACTGGGCAGTGGAAGTGGTAAGGATACATTGATCATGAACAAAGGGTATGCAATAATTTTTAAACTGTGGGTTATAATGAATTTTTAAACGTGAACGTCTAAGTGGTCTACCCACTGCTTATGAAGTCTGAACAGACGGGTAAGAAATAAATAAGAAACCAATGGGTAGTGGAAGTGGTAGGGCTACAGTGATTAGAAACCAGTGGGTAGTGGAAGTAGTAGGGCTACAATGATTAGAAACGACCTTAATTTTTAAACGGTGGGTTACAATGAAGTTTTAAACGGTATGGTACATTAAACGTGTAAGTGGTGGGCACGACTTATGAAATTTAAATATATGGGTAAGAGAAACGACTCAAAGATGGAATTACCAGGGTAATAAGTGAATGAATAGTGTGCATACTCCATTACTCGGCACTCAAGAGAAAGATCGGAAGAACATTCTGATTATTAGAGGGATCAAAGAATTCCTACCAAACAACCAAGTGAAGGACAGCCAACATTTATTGTCATGATGAAGAAGTAGGTATCAGAATATGCCCAAGGAAAAGAAGAAGAGGAAAACACAATTGAGATTCTCAGTCCATGGGAGATAGAATTGAGGATGTTGGAGGATTGGTTAAAGAATGGCTCATTTTTTTCAGCCAAGAAGCTGAAACGGAGATGATTGCAGCACTGGAGAGAAGTAGGCACATCCAACAGGCTATGTTGGAGACAGATAGAGGAGCATACCAGCCAGGAGAGCAATTAGAGGAAGTTGGAGATATGCCAACACAAGAAGGGATGACAGAAATCTATATGTGAGAGAAGGAAACTAAACAACAACTTAGTGATGGGACTGTGGAATTGAAGTATGCAACATAGTGGCAACTCAATGCCACAAGGGGAAGTAAAGACAACATGGGAAGACTACATAAGAATAGTCAGCCACTGGAATAACTCGACAGGGTGATAGAAGATATAAGGAAGATGATGTTGAGGTCAGCGCAAGAAGCAGTCAACAAAAAGAAGTTGAACAAAAGAGAGACTGTTGTAGCAACAGGGAAGAAACAGAAGAGGAAAAAGAAGTCGCAGCAGCATCAACATAGTTGGAGAGGAGCAAGAGGAAAACTCCACAAGAGAATTTGGGATTGAGGAGGATTTCAACACTGGAGAAGAGGAGCTCATGTTTTTCCTAGCAGGGGAGTATGATGCATGATCATCACTTCACCTCAGCAAACGCGTCAGCACGCTATCACACAAACACGCAATGGAGAAAGGGAGAGGCATTAAACCTCACATTTTTTTTAAATTTGAAATAATCCTATACAGATTATTGTGTTGTAAGGTTGTAAATGTCAAGCCATGCCTTTGTACAGGTAGTGGTTGGATTTCATTTAAAAGGTTGCTTGTAACAGGTCCAGATCGTGGTCAGGTCTAGGTAATCATTTATGAAAACTTCAATGCAATAGATGAGGTTAGGTGAGAGAGGATGAGCTCAGAGATCCTGTCTTTTGTAAAGGAGATAGTGTATCATATTTCATAAGGAGAATGATAGAGAGGTCTGGGTAGAGAGGCACTAGGAGGTAGAATAGTGCTGAGAGAGAGCTTGAGAGAACTCAGACTTTGTCACAGTCCAATTTTTGAAATCATCTGTATATAGACACACAGGAATAATAAAAAAGAAATATTTTTCCAGCATATCGTGTGTTTATGTGTATGTATACTTTATATGTTTTTGTGCATTGCATGTTTGAATGCGTAACTCGTGAAGTATTGCATGAGTTTCAATTGTTTCTCGTCTTTGAGTTTTCGAGTGAAAGGAGTGCATATAGTCCGTAAGGAGTGTGTTGACAAAGGTTTAAGCTCAAGGGAAATCTCAAGAGGGGTACCATTGAACCTTCATCAAAGAAAGTGCAAGGAGTGCCCAGGAAGAACTCTTTATAGAGTTCAGAGAGAACAAAGATATTGAGAACTCTATAGAGCTCTTCCAGGTGGGAATTGAGCTGGCGCAAGTGTGTACAGAAGAACTCCGTGTAAATAGAGTTACAAAATAGTAAAAAAATGCCAAGAGGGCGAGAAGTATTTATTGTTCAAGAAATCCTTCGGATTCTGAGTTTGACAAAATATCGAGAACCCAAGGTGTGTGTGAGAGGTCGAAATCTTCGAGGAGAATAAGCTCAAAGGGAGTAACGCAAAAAGTGCATAGGAGTCGGATTTATTCTAAGTCCGAAAGTTTTGAAGAGGTAATGCTTTCAGAAGCGCAAGCAAAATACAAAGTAGTTGGATTTGCGGGAGGAATTTCAAAGGCTAAGAGCTTTCGAACATTGACAAAATATTTTAAGTCGGGATAAGGTTGAAGCTCAGGAGGAGGAGCGACTGCAACCGTCTCATCGGTTGTAGAGAATAACCTGGATCGTTAGATCTATGTCCAGACAGAGGAGGAATTAGTGTAGAGGAACCAGTTCTCAGTCGTTGGATCTTAGCGCGTGGACCAACATTCGTTGGATCCAGAGGAATGTGCATGAGTATTAACCCTTTGTATTTACACAGGAGAGAAGGGATTTGTGAAGTCGTGAACTCCTGACATCATCGGAACTGTCCATCGAAGGGGACACATGGTGATTGATCATCATTTCTCTGGCTCACACATGAGAGAAGTCAAAGGGCATAGTTATAAGAACTCTCAAAACCTAAAATCACGACATGATCTGAGCCATTAGATCGAGAATAGCGTGAGTCATCACATTTGCTCGCTCTGAAATATTGTCATTTCGGAAGTTGGGAATGTAGAGGAAGTTGTTACTTGGAAGTCACAAGTCGTGAAATCTTGATTTGTGAAGGAGAATCTAGAGCATTGGATCCAGACGGCGTACATTTCAACGAGTTGGGATATCCAAAAGGAGGCGGAGATTGAAGTATTGGAACAACCAAAGCCTGAAGCATCGAAGAGCCGAGAGTCATCAATTTGTGAGGAGACACTTATCACCAGATCATAAGCTCCAAAGAAATTTATGTTGGAGTTTTAGTTTTGAGAACTGAAATAGCCAAAGTTCATATATTTGGAGTGTCTTTAAGCCATCAGATCACTCGAAGTGAATATGACTCATCAGACGAGGAGAGGAGACGTGGTGGAAATCTGTGAATTCTAGGTAAAGTTCTAGAGTGATTCATAGTCATCGGATTTAGGGGAGACGTGGAATAGATGCGTGCACTCTAGGTGAACACCTTAAGTAATACAAGGCCGTCTGATCTAAGAGGACATGTGGCAGGATTCTACGCATTTGAGGAGGATAAAAAGGATTTGAGATTTGAGATCTCAAAAGTTTGGAGGCCCAGGGGGGAAGCTCGACCATTGATCGAGGAGAGGGTTGTTGGATCATTGATTTGGGTTGAAAATTCACGCATCCTAAGGAGGAGCACAGTCGTTGATTTACATGACAGGTGTATGTAGATCGCTAATTCTGGAAGATTGACATACAGGATGAGCTAGGTTTGATCTTTCAAACACCCGAGGTTTGTAATTGCGAAGAAGATCATAGTCGTTGATCTAGGAGAAGTAGATCTGGTCCGTCGATTGAAAGGCACAGATCTAGAGCATCGATTCATATGTTATCGTTAAGATCATGAGATCAATGATAGGGAAGGATTGCAGAGCCAAGACAAGCTCGAATGTTAACACTCCTTGAGCGAGTTGCAATTTCAACCATGGTTTTGACAAAGAGATATGCGACAGCATGAAGAGGATTGCGGGGCAAAAAGAGAGTGTGTCTAAAACCACTCTTGCCCGTGCCCACAATTGTATAGTTTCGTAAGGTCACAGCCCAGGGTCGTGTGAAGAGAGGAGCTAGTAAAGAGGAGATAGCGACCATGAACTAAAGAGCATTGTAACGTGCAGACAGAAGGTGTGGGTATCACAAGACTTGCGCCAAAGGAAGAAAAGGGGCCTCTGTATAATTTATGGGTTCATTCAAGAGCCCACAGAGTCAATCCGACTCGACACTTGAAACGATCCAGAAACTGTGAAGTCATAGAACCCCGAAGGGGAGATAGGGGATGCATCATGGGACCATAAATTCTCCACGAAATGGAAAATATGATAAGAAATATACAACAAAATTTAAAAGAAGCATAAGATAGATAGAAAAGTTACACAAACCTGAAAAGAAGACACCAAGAATTCCAAGTAGGAGACCATGTTTATTTAAAAGTCAATGCCAAAAGAAGTTCACTAAAGCTAGGAAACTGTTCCAAGCTGGCACCCAGGTTGTGTGGCTCTTTAGAGATATTAGCTTGAACTGGACCAGTGGCATACCAACTTCCACTTCCTGCAAATCTAAAAATTCATAATGTATTTCATGTTTCTTTGTTAAAAACTTGTGTTCATGATCCTACGCACATAATCTATTGGAACATGGTGCATGTGGAACCAGAAGGCAAGTTCTATGTGGAAGCTCTAATCATTCTGGACAAGAGAGAAACAACACTATGGAACAGAATCGTCACCCAGGTAAAATTGCAATGGAAGCACTTTATCCCTGAGGAGGCCACTTGGGAATTGGAGGAAGATTTGCAGAAATCTCATCCAACCCTATTATGAGAAAGGAAGGAACACAAAGGATAGTGTTGCACTGAACGGGGAAAGGATGTAATATCCCCCAAAATAAATTATTATGAAGTCTAAAAATACTTAGGAATTTAGTTTTGTTTCTCATAAATTCGAAATTTGGAAAATTATTGTCATTTATGGAAATTCTGAATTTCGAATTTAATTAATTGTAAACTATGATTATGACTGTTGGGAAAAGATTTGATTTGCTCCAACCGACTCTTTGACTTTTACACTTGTAAGAAACAAATATTTTTATATTTATTGTTGATAGACAAATGGAACAACCAGGTTGAAATATGCTAGCCATGACTCCATAAGTGGGGAACATGTTGGAACTATCTTAGGGATGAATGTTACAAGTGGAAAATCAGGAATTTGGCCATTGGAAGGCCTTGAAAATCAAGGATTTGTAAATCTGCGAAAACTCCCAAGAGGAAAATACCTAGGCACAAATGTTTTTGGCATATATATCATATGGGAGGAGGTAGGATGCTCCCGAGTATGCCGGGGAAAATAAATAACACTTAATGTTATGAACACTACTTTCTAAGTGTGAAGCAAGGAGAAGTTTTCTGAAACTGAATAAGGACTATAACTAAGGAGGATTTCTAGAGTTCACCCTCATGGACTCATGATGAGGTTAGGGGGTGAATGGAGCAAGTAGATTGGATGTTCTGTTCTAAGTTTGGGAGTAACTTGGTTGTTCCAATTGTTGCTCGAAAAATTACTTAGATATGTCCATCTACTCTTTCTTTGATCGAATGTTATTTTGATTAGTGGTTGATAGAATACATCTACTTAATTCTGGATGAATGTTTTTGCTGCTTAAATTACTTATGAAATGGAATAAATTGTGGGATAAACCCTTACAGTTTTAATTGTATTCGTTGAGTAAACTTTTTGTATGTGTTAGCTATGAATGGAACTGAATTTTGTAAATATATTGGAGGATGCATCTAAGTTAAACATGATCAGTACCATATTACTTCTAACATCACACACATGTGATTATGTACGTGTAGGAAATCAACTGAATGAAAATAATTAGAATGTACAAATGGTAAATAAAGTTTTGGAAGTGGACATAAGATTTAAATATATGTGTATACCTATATTGTTGTAAGTAAATACAAAGAACCATATTACTTAGTTAAAATATCAAACTATGTACATGACAATACAAGACATAGGATGAATATCTCTATATGATAGGAATAACCATATAGAGATATATAGAGATATATACATATATATAGTTGTTGTACATAACTTTTCATAACTATTGAACGTATAACGAATCGTACCATAAGATTATCCATGTTGGTTACATGAGAAAATTGAGTAAATATTCCATCTTTATGACTATGCCAATAACATAAAATTGTACAGTTAAGTTATTTCACAAAATGAAGTTCTTTGTTTTGATATACAATAACGCAGGAGAGAAAGGGCTCAGTAAATTAAAATACATAAAAACATGTTTCATATCCGAGAGAAAGACCAATATTTAACTGAGTTTTCAACTCTACATAACACTGCATTTATAAAGTGAAATAATATGACAATATGGGGTTTCCACTATGTCTTTTCTTTAAAAACTGAATAATCAAATAACCAACTGTAATAGGATTCTTATAGAAATTCACACGATAACGATATTCTAGGACAGAAACATTTCATTCGATAGAACCTGGAATAATATATTTTGAGAGCACTGCAAAATGGAACCCAAGTACCTTTTGCACAAGACGATGTCCTAGAATCACAAGACTTGGAATGCGCACAAATCCTGTAAGGAGACGAAGGAAAAAATAATTAGTATGTAGTTGAAAGCCAAAAAAAATTCAAATACTGAATGTAGAATAAATTACGAGGGTAAAATGTTTACAAAAAAGGACAATGTAGATGCAAATTTAGACTGCACTTAGCTTGTTGTTCTGGGAGAAAATGTCATCTTTCCTCCTTGCATCCAGGAGAAAACCATCCACAGACCCAAAGGGGTGGGGTGGGCCAAGTATCGCCTGATGGGTACCCTCGCAGTTGAACAGGGGTCCCATAATTATATTATAGTAATCAATCTTTAATACATTATTTTCAGAAAGAAAGTAAATAATTAACAACCTAAAAACCAGAATAAATAGTAAATAATGTACAGTATAAAATGTGACCTACAGGGTTTCTTGACTGGCCACAGAATAAGGATACGAGTCTTTTTACCAAAAATATCTTGGAAATAAATACAAGGTGATCGCGAAGATAGTCCTGAACAAAACTAGGGCTTCTATCCATGATGCAATTTAAATAAAACAAAACGAATAAGACATCCAAATTTGTAGATCAATTGGCAAGGGTAATTCTTCGGTTATGTCCCAAACCTCTGAAATAAAGACACACGACCGGAGCATTAGACTGTATTCTTACTTATATAAATGTGTGGTAGAGTAAGTAAAGTAACTTTAGTTAAAAACCATAATTATAGACCTGGGGAAGATGATTTATTTAAACTTATGAGGGGTAAGGTGTTCATGGAACTTGCTATAACTGCGAAAAATTGTCTCATGATTCTTAAACCATCTTGCCGTGTAATTTTTTGGGAAACAATGAGAATATTAGAGGCCGAGTGTTATGAGCATATACTCAAGAAAGAATATACTCTATGCATACAGTGGGTAGGTTTACAAAAGGAAAACGTGCCATGCCAACTCTAAAACGAATCAGAACCATGGCAAGAGCTGTGTTGTGAATCCTCAGGAAATTAATAGATCGAAAAATTCAGGAGACTTCATTAAACAAAATGCATAGCTACACAATGTATTCCTAACCATAATTAAAAACTCAAAGGGATGAAAATCATAAGAAAAACACTCTTCCTCACAGTTGAAAAACTGAGTTATTTAACTAGGGTATAAAACCCAACAAAAATCGACAAAGTATACAGTTAAAACCAGGAACAGATAAGGAGTTAGGCTGAAGCAACAAGATCTCTGAAATGCTCAACAGAGGACTATCCTCTATATTAGGCGCGGAAACACTAAGAACTCAAAGAAAGAAAAAAAGACATACAATAAGTTGTCCTTATGCTTATGATTGATATGGAGAAGTGGACATCTTCGACCCTTTAACACTTTCATCCCATAACTGTCTATGTGTTTGGCACAAAGGAAACAATTTTCATAGAGCACAAGGGTTCCTAAAAGAATACTAATACAAAAAGTAAGGATGAAACCAAGGTAAAACCCTAAACCTTGTTGGGTGAAATGCCAATTCCAAAACTCTATACAAGACACCGTAAGATAGGTGAGTCGTGATATTAAGAGTTTTCAAAAGAAATGATATACACAATAATTTTTATAACACAAAGACTTTGAATATAAATAACCAAAATTTATTACCTCGCTTAAGGTGGTTTTTGTTGGGTATGGTTTGCCAAGCATTTTATCCACCAAAGTAAGCCAACATTATAGACGTTGGACAAGCCACAGAGAAGAATAGTAACAAGGGTAACTTTAGTTCAAGGGTCTTCGAAAAACCCTTCATCGATTAGTTCAAGGGCGTTAATGATGAGTTATACCTAATCCATGTGATTAAGGGAAGGTTGCGAAATTACAATGGGTACAATAAACAAGCGATGGTCCCAAAGAGCTGCATTACACAATGCCTTGAATGCCTTTGACAAAGTTCATTTACACCATGAAAATCGTATCTATGACAACCTCGCATCAGACTTATGGCAATTGTAATGACAGTTAGTTCTGGGCTATAGTTTAGTGTTTTCTTCCAGTTTAGTTAGAGTACTATTCTTTACATTGAATTCTGTTAGCCTTGTGCTAGGGTTAGTGTTAATGAGAATGGTAAATAACTAGGAACGAGCAACATGTACCGATGGTTTAGTTTCAACTTTGCTAAGAATTAACACCTTCATGTATTGAATGTCGTATTTGTAATAAATCGTTCAATAAATATCTTCCACATACGATCGAGGGATCAATTCATTACATTCGAACTAGGGTCATGATATGCGTTGATGTGTTTCGATAGTATGTCTATAAATTGCGCGACTAGAATGCAAATTCCATGGTGAATATATATATACATATATATTTGTTTAAGTAATTAAGCTACATTCTAGCTTCCTTGAGATTAGGATTGAGGTAGAGTCTTACATTTACATTTTTTCAAGGACATGGTAAGTAGAAATGGTGGAAAGTAAAAAGGGTAATATAATCACCTTATAGTATAATTAAGAAATGTTTGGAGAAGTAATGGAAGCATTGAATAATTATAATGACCCTAAGAGAAAAAAAAATTAAATGGGTAAATTTGGGGTACATTACATTGAAGGTGCAATATTGTAACCACCCCGACATTGCAAAAAATTTGTATAATAGATTTTCGTGGAACGATGATGTTCCACACTATTTTGAAAGACACATTTATGTAGAGTTTTGCTTGCACATGCACCCTGATTATACTAGTCTACCATCAAATTATTATGGGACTAGTAAAGGATGAACATATGATCGCAAAGGGTCATATCGAAATGACACATTGTTAAGGCCTCCACAATCTTTAGTACCTCATCCAAGAGTAGCATTTTCTTCACATTAAGTGTTTCCAGCTACATCAGATATTGGCAAAGAGGCTGAGAATGCAATCGAGGAAAATTTGAAAACGATTTTTTTTGGTGTTGATGTTGGCATGAACCATCAGTGAGCAAAAGCCAAATCTCAGACCACATTTGTTTATAAAACACATGTGGAGTTAGATACTATGTCAGCAGATGATGTTCTGGAGTATGCAAAATTTTGTCGCGATGGTTGGAAAAAATGTCCTTCAGAATGATGACCCGAACAATAGATTGGTATTTGTTTTAATTAATAAATTTTTTACACATTTTAGGATAGTTTACTTCTTATTCTAGATTTAGATATCATTGTATCTATAGAAATAATCGATTTGTTATTGTCATTAACTGCAGTTTGGAGACATGTTAAATGAATATCCAGTAAATAGGGTATTTGATTCCACAAATTTAAATTTGGATGGGTTGAATCAGGCATGTGTTTTAGAATATCTACACATGAGAATTTTATTTTTTCAATCTCTAATCTTTTGAATAAGAGATCAAAAACATTTATAATTTTGTATAAATGTGAATATATTGAATCCTATATTTAGCTCTTAGTTGTGTTTCTCACAGATCCCTATTCCATCTCCTACTACTTGGGGAGGCTTGTCTCAATTCTCATTAGGAGAGTTTGAAGAGGGTGGGAGTTCACAGGTATCATTTAGTGTGTTAAAATCATTTAAATTTAAATTTTCAAATTTTCAAATTTGAAATGTGTTATATAGGGTAATGTGGAGAAGAGAGTACCCGAGAGTATTCTTGGGAGGGAGAATAAGATTGAGGAGGAAGCAGAGGAAGCACCCATATTAGGAAGGATGTGTCCATTCATGATGATTCATAAATGCATGTTTTTTACTTTTATCAAATTTGTGTCTTCTCAAAGTTTTAGTTTAGCCAAGTTCCTATTCAATACTTTGATCAATTATTTTGAAATATATAGAACCCCAAGTTTAGCCAAGTTCCTATTTAATGCATTGATCAATTATTTTGAAATATATAGAACCCCTATATAAGCTTATCGTTGTCTTAAATGAAGTACATTCAAACTTATTTAATTTTAGATCATGATGAATACCTAATTTTGAACTTGAACATTTGATTATTTGAGAATAGACTCTATCTCACATCAGAAACAAAAAAGTGAAAGTTTCTAAATTTTCTTCGATTGCATTTATTTATTTCTTGTCCAAGAATCACGTAGTATGGACATTTGTGTTTTCCACATACGACAAAGTGAATTCCTTCTTGTCAGGGTATTGTCAAACTCTTAACTAAATTGGTTACTAACCACAAAAACCCACATTCTAGTAGATTTATAAATAAGCTATGCATATTGTATATGTGAGCTAGATCACACATAAATTCAAAGAGAATTTGATTATATGTAATATGAATACATCCCAAAGATAAAATATTTAAATTTTTTGTGAAGAATGATTTAATATACATGTGGAGATTTGTGTTTTCTTCATGTACATGAAAGATTATATGAGAACATCTATTCCACCACCGAAAGAGGAGATAAGTATTTTTCGGAACAATAGTTTTTAAAATGAATATTTGTGAACTTTCATAGATATAAGCAGTGTTTTGGAAGAATGACTTAATATGGAGATTTATGAGTCCTTTAATTTGAAAGGGCATTATGGTATTTGATTATATGACCATTGCAGAAGAGCAGAGAAATATTTTACTGCTGAGGAGATTAACTTTTTATTTTTGAGTAAATAAGATCAAATAACATCACCTCAGATTATAATTTCACTTGAAGGATTTGAGACTTTATCCACAAGGAAAATTTCACCTGAAGGATTTGGGACTTTATCCACAAGGAGATAAGTATTTCATTAGAAGAATGATTTAGTATGGATATTTCTGAACTTTCTTCATACAAAGTTCTATATTTATTTTCAGATTATTATCTAACTCTAACTCACAAATTTTTTTTTACCAAGAACACAAATTTTCTCTTTAATTTTTTTTAAGATTTCAGATAAGGCTTTACAAATTGTTTAAATCATGTATGATTGATTGTTTTAACTCTCGTTGGGTATGTTATTATTTCTTATTGTTTATTTAATATTTTGTTACAATATTTATGTTAATATGTGTTATTTGTTTTTTTTATTGTTGTTTTTTATTGTTAAAGATGTCTTAATTATATTTGGTGGAAAATATGTTTACAATATATTTTATGGGAAAGAGTACATTGGAGGATGAGATTTAACTATTTTTGTATGTATGCCATTTTTGTTTTAATCACAATTTTTGAATTATGTTTTATTTCCCATGTTTGAATTGTACATTTTTTATTTTTGAATTATGTTTTTTCGCAGGTTTGAATTGTTGGTATGAAGTGATCTAACTTATAGGGATGGCTTAAATTACAGAATTTTGGAGTTAAATGTCTTAGTTTTATTTTATCATCCTAAAATGGATGTGGAACCTATGTATTTTATAGTGTAACTATTAAGACTTTGATTATATATATATATATATATATATATATATATATATATTTCATAATTTTGAAATTCAGATTTAATCTATTTATTGTCTCATATTTGATTTCTCAAAGTTGATGGAAAAAAAGTGGCAAAGTTGTTAGTTATGAACTAATGTTTTATCTATTCTCATTTTTACAATGCATTAAATTAAGCATCAAACTCTTAAATACTTTTATACTATGCATTAATTTAAATTTAAATGTTTCGTTTTATGTTCATTATGGGATATTAAAAAACATATGATAACATTTCACATATTTCATTGTGGATTGTTCTTGGACCTATGGGGATTGATAAAATTCAACATATCTCATTGTGGACTGATAAAATTCAACAAAAGGTGAACTCTTGGGCGTATCCTACTATGTATTAATTTAAATGTTTATTTTTATGTTTACTATGGACTGTTCAAAAACAAAGATAAAATATGGTTGAAAATAGTCATAGAATGATATGGAATTTTTTATACATGCCTTGTTTATAAATAAATATATTTTCAACCATATTTTATCTGTGTTTTCCAACCATTATAAAGAATGATATGTGTAAAATATTGTTATGAAGGGTATCTATAAAAAAACTCCGTTCATTTTGTAGGATAGCATGATATGGAACTTATTTATAGTTTTGTAAGGAGGATCATTCCTAAAATATAATTTTAATTGAAAGATTATTTAAATAACAAAAATATTTATGATAAGAAAAAAGATTTAACTAATTTCTTGACAAATAGATTATGATATAAAGATAAATTAACTAAAATAAATATTAATAATATGATGAAATATGATTCTATTGATATATCATCTAGTAATTTTGGCAGAATAATTTTATATTAAAATATTTATTTTCTTTCTAGTTACTAATAATCTTGTTTGTTACATAGATGCACTTAACTAATAAAAAAAATTAAATAAAAGATATGCATATGAGATCTACTAAATAAATGAAAAGAAAAAATTAGAGTGTGAAATAATACAAGAATGTGTTGTTATTTATCCTTTTAAGAATATGCACAACCAATAATACAAGAATGTGTTGTTGTTTAAATAAATTTAAGAATGTTGTTGTTTAAATAAATTTAAGAATACAAAAACCCAATAGATGGACAAGAAAAAAGTGAAATGTCAAACATACAAGATTGTATCATTCCATATATATTTGGGAATATATGATAGTAGACAACACGTTAGACCATGGAAAACCTATTTAAGAATATATTGTAGTAGAAAAACACTTTAAACCATGCAAAGCCTATGCTGGTATGAAGTCTACTAAAAGAAATAAATTTTCATGATCTACCAATTTCCTTTCAGAAAACTTGTGTTTGATTTTGGAAGAAGGTAACCAATTTGGGATTCAAATGATGAGGTATTCATTCAAGCATTGTGTTTTAGACATTCCAAGTAACAACACATACTCTTTGTACAACTCAGATAACATGTATGAAAGCGAATTACATTAGTAAAACGATTTGCAGGCTATAGTGAGGGTGAGTGATTCACTCAAGACTTTAGGCAAGGTTGTATTAATTTTATTAAGTTTGTTAGAGAATATCTATTAATTACAATATTCACTTTAATTTTAATGATTAAAACTTTTAAATAAGTTTAACTGAAAATCAACTTAATTATTAAAATGAGATTTTAAATAATTTTAAATGAAAATGAAAATCAACTTAATCATTAAAACGGAGATATTGGTATATATATGATATTATTATTAGTGTTATTATAACAAGTGGAATAGATGTTTAAATTGTTTTTAGTTGTTACAATATTAATTAAAAAAATGGAAAAAAAATATTACTACTTAAAGAAGTCAATGCTCTCAAATCTAGGATAGAAGAGATGTTCAACTCTTCTTTGATTAGTGCAATAGTAGTAAAAATAAAATTCTCAATATAGAAGAGATATCTAACTTAATTATAGGTAATTTTTATACAATAAAATCTTCAGATAGAAGAGATATTCAATTCTTTTTTTGTTTGTGTGATAATGATAAAATAAAATACTCAATTGATGTGACAATAAAATAAAACCTTAAAATGGAAGAGATAATCAACTCTTCTTTAATTTTATCATAGTCATTAAAAAAATGCTCAAATCTAGAAGAGATATTCATCTCAAAGTTCATATACCCTTAATAAAATAAAATCTCAAATTGAAAGAGATATTTTTAACTCTTCTTTAATTTTGAGAAGAATAATTAACAAAAACAAAATTCAAAATAAAAGAGATGTTCAATTCAACTTTAATGAGTCAAATTTTGAAACAAGATATTATTACAATAGAAAATATAAAATATGTTTATTTTTTTTTTAAATTGTGCAATATTATTAAAATAAAATGGAAAAAACTACTATTGAAAAAAGTCGGTGTTCAATGGAAATAACGTTTAACAATTTTCTAGTTTAAAATAAAAAGATCACAATACAAAAGGTATAGAACTCAATTTTGAAATAAAATGGTGTTTAACAATTTTTTAGTTTAAAATAAAATGCTCACAATACAAAAGGTATACAACTTAATTTAATTTAAAATAAAATGCTCACAATACAAAAGGTATACAACTTAATTTAATTTAAAATAAAATGCTCACAATTCTCCAAACAACTTTTCTTAATTTAATGGACCATGAAAGTAAACTAAACTGTAAATTATTCTAGAATCCTAGATATTCATAAATACATGTATTTTCCATGCAAAATAAAAAAAACTTTGAATGTACATGTGTCACTTGTTTAAAAAAAATGTAATGGTATTCCATCTTCAATTATTCGTTCATGATCATCTTTGGACATTTTTCATGTTCTATTTTTTTTTTGTATTGAACTTCTATTAAATTTATGTACACTGCAAATACCAAATGACTATATTGACAACTTGTGACATCTCACTGATAGTATTGAAAGTGAACATGACTATCAGTTTGATGGGTTTATTGAAACAAATATCCTTTCAATACAATGGATACTCTTTCATATATAAAACCGTTATCATCAAAATATTCTAATTGCCTCATCTTTTGTTTTGTGCATTGCATCAAATAATATTTCATGTTTTCAACGTTGTCTACAAGTGCAACCATGGCAGAGACATATTCTTCAAATAACTCGATATATTGGACAACAAATAGTTCATGTTAGATTATCACACAAATACATCTACAAGTTATTTGAAAAAAATTAAATATAAAAATTACCTTCTCTAACAAGATCAGAAACTCTATCGCCATCAACTGACACTATAGTTTCATTTGATTCGATCTCCTCTGGGCTTCCAAGTGGCATTTTCCCTTTTACATTAAGTTCGGTATGTCTCCAAGCTTTAACATATTCTGCATTTTCATTTTTTGCAAATATTTATGGATTTTGTGTCCTCTATGCAAATTGAACAAAAACAAGATGCATTTATTTTATCAAATGCAAACAAATTCTGATAACGTTTTGTTTTAACTGAATGTATTTTTCATGTCCCAAGTATTGTACTGGCATGAGATGGAATTGATATATTTACATCTTGGATTCCAACTTACCAAAAAAACCAGCACGATACAAGAACTTATTAACTTGAAATATCTCAAGAAAATGATTGAAGATTGAATATAAATTTGGACACGTTCAAATAAAAATATCATGTGTACACATGTGTAACATTTATATATAGACACACCTGCACACATCCCTTGATGGATTATATTCACGGCTTAGCGCCATTTTTCACTATTCAACAACCCTTAGATTCAAATAGTTCTACATGAGGGTTCATCTGATACCTTCGAAGTGCTCATTTTACACATGCCCCTGCATCGTCATGCTCTCATTTTCCATGATCATTCTCAAAAAAATTCAACAAAGTGTTATGTTTGATTTTCTATGAAGACGACATAACCAATAGAATGATCGTGAAGATTTGAATTGACCTGCAAACTCATTTGACCATATCCACTGTCGATCGAATCAGATTTTTTGTTCTTTCTATGAATCATAAAAATTATCAAAACAATGTTGTACATAATCAGTGTCGTGTGCGCGATCATCAGTTATATAAAAGTGATATTCTTTAATAACATGTGGATTGTCATTGGTTCTTTCTATGTTATCAAGACTCTATTGAAAATGTCTATATAGAATGTGGACAAATATCATGACTTGATAAAAATGATAATATTCACTTTGTATTTCTTTTTGTGCAACGAATGTGTAATTCTCTGCAAAATCAACTACAAACAAAATAGTGCCTGGTGGAAACACTTCACGAGATTGTTTGAATTGTAGGTCTTTCCATCGAGCTCTATGTGAATGGTTGTTGTATTTATAAATTTCTTCCTCAAACTTCTTCAAAAAATATATCACACAGATTTTATCTACTATCAAATCAATCATTTTGGAAATAACATTTAAAGAATGTAGAGTCGTGTCATTGATATATTCATATCTCTTCCAATTGAATGTTATATTATAAAATGATTGATCATTCATATCAATATGATACTTTGAGTGAAACAAACTTAAATTTCCACAATGATCACATTTCTTTCAACCAACACATTTTTTTTTTGTAAAATAAATCATCACCTTCTCTTTCACATAGAATTTCAAATATAAAAGCATGGAATGTGGAAAGAGGGGGTGAATGTTTCCTTAAAGTTTTACAAAAATAATAAAAAGTGTCGTAATATAACTCAAATTCCACATGATAATGACAACAACAAGTGTCACGAACATTGATGGGTCTAACAAACCATGGGTTTTGTTGCACAAATGTATTGATGTAAATTTTAATTTTTTTGTTCTCTTTTTTGAACTTATTGAACAATTCTAATTGTGTCATTGGAAATATATGTTTTGGATGTTCTTCATATTGTTTTCATGCTATTCTTCGTCGCAACACATCCCTTGTATGTGGTGAAACATGCAATTTTTCCAACCAACAATTACAAGCAAATTCTTTAACATTTTCTACAAGTCTATCTTTGTAGGGTTGTCTAGAAATCAATGTCCAACAAGCAAGTTCATCATTTGCATCTATTTGCAATCAAAATTTTCTATTTTTGTGAAATGTTTTTCTTGACGTTTGCATAGGTTTTTCCATGTGTTGTGTCAAACGATATTTTATATTGCTAGATGAAAAATGTGTTGTTTGTTTCGCTCTACGTGCAACACTCACATCGATTTTTCGAGATTTTCCAAAATTTTTTAATCCGCTAGTTATATTGTCAAAGACATTTTGTTTCACCTTTGTATCTTTTCTCGACTTTTGAATACCAAATAAAGATGTAGCTTATTTTAAATTTCTTGACATTATTAGACAGAGTAAAAGTTGAGATTGTACTGTTACTGCTTCATCTTTGAAAAAAGTATTATACATATTATTAGTTCAATATCTCATATAATGCTTAGCGTTTTTCTTCCCAAATTTGTCACTATCAACATTTTCTAATATTTCATCATCAATGTTGATAGATTCGCCTGCATATTTCAATTTAAGAGTTATATTAAAAAACAAAACCTGAACATAAATTCACTTAACTATATATACAAGTTTTCATCTTGTATTATCTAAACTTATGTACATACCTATAGGTGATTCATCTTCTGCTTCAATTTCGATTTTAACGTCTTCTCCTTCAATTTTGGTTTCAACATCTTCTTCTTCAATTTCGGTTTCAACGTATTCTTCGACATTATGAGGCAAATCTATTTATGTTTTTTGAAAAATATCAAATTGTAATTACAATAAATTTTATTAAATAATATTTTAAATTTGAATTCTATACTTTTAATATAGACAATATGTGCACGCATACTAGTTGGAATTTTTTTTTATTCAAAATCTCTATTTACATTATCATTGTTTATTTCTTCAATATTTGCACGTTTTGGGTTCTTTCTCCAATAATGCTCTTTTCTTTGTTTGTTTTGGTGAGTATCATCTCGAGTGGGATCAAATTTTCTCTTGCGCAAACTTTTGTTTCCTATGACTTTTATAGTTATCTGTAAAAGATATGTTCAACAAAGACTTCACCTTGAGAAAATGCTCAACATTTATCTTTCAACATATAAATCGGTATTCCAATAAAAACTTGAACAAACATCAATTACCTTATTCAACAAAAACCAAAAAGATGATCTGAAACTTTGTTTAGGTGTTCTAGAAAACCATAAAACAAGCGATGAATTGTGTTAATTGTGTTCGGTCGAAAGCATATTGATATGATTTGGCACAAAATGAAACAATACGACATGTCTTTTTATTTTTTCCAACCGACAAAATTCTCTGAACAATCTTTTGGCCAAAACAATGTTTTTTCGGTCAAAAACCTTGGAAACTATTTAATTTTTATGGTTTCCTTTAGAATTTTATTTTTCGGCCGAAATAGTAGTTTTTGGGCGGGTCGAAAACTAAAAATTGGAATTGTATTCAGAAACCAGAGAATTCCCCCAAGATTACATGAACTTTGGAGGTTGCGGACTCCTACAAATACTCAGAATTTGGTTTCGAAAATGACACCCCCATTTGCAAAATTGAATTTGCTTTCAATTCCTTTAATTTGTTTTCATTTTCATTATTTTTATCTAATTTTATTTATTTATTTACAAAAATCACTACATAATATTTAAATGAAATATCTGTATCTCTAAAACAAAGTTAAAAATTTAGAAAAAATTATATTCATAATCCTTAAAGTGTTCTTTTCAAAAGGGTATATTTAGATTTAATTTTAAGTAAAAATTAAGATAGATACAAGGTTTGGGGAAACACGTGTTTAAAATCTCCAAAGTTTTCGTCTTAGTCAACTTCAAAAAATTCTAGAAAGTATAATATTCATCCGTTAGATTCAAAATTATAGTCATAATAAAACAAAGTCTTTGTAGATTGTTGCACTATAATTCGTGTGTCATCCCAAAAAATTAAATATTTTTTGAAATTTAAATTTGCTGGAAGTTTATTCCATTTTTAGTAAAATCGAATTTGGAATTTTTTTTCCATTTATGGCAATTCCGAATTTCGAATTTGATATTTGTAATTAATTATTATGACTGTTGGGCAGAGATCTGATTAGACTCAACTAACTATTTAACTATGACACTTGTATAAAAACAGAATATTTATATTGATTTCAGAAGGACAAATGGAACAACCATATTAAAATCAGTTGACCATAACTCCATGAGTGGGGAACATGTTGGAATTACCTCTAGGTTGATTATTACAAGTGGAAAATCACTGATTTGGCCATTGGAAGCTCCTCAAAATCAATGATTTAGAAAGCTGCAAAAATTCCCAAGGGAGGGAAAAGACCTAGGCAAATTGATAAATAGCATATGTGAGGAGGCAGGACACTGCCAAGCATGTTGGGAAAGGAGACTATTGATTTTTCCTTGCTGTCATGAACACTGCTAAGTGAGTTTGAGGCAAGAGGAATCTATTGGAATTAAAGAACATTTATGAGGAGAAGTTTTCCAAGTTCGTCCTCATGGATTTATGGTCAGGCTAGGGGGTGAATTGGGCAAGTGATTTTGGCTTCCCTATTATATGGTTGGGACAAACGTGGTTGTTCCCTTTGTCTTCCCACGCACTAGTTCAGATATGTAAATCATATTCTGCTTTGTTTGAATGATTTGTGCGTCTAAAATTATGCATCTAATTCTACTAAGTTGAAATAATTCCATGGATGACATATGTTCGTAGTATGAAGTTTATAATCAAAGACTAAATTCTGGGAATGGCTCCTCCTGAGACTAAAATGCTAGGAAAAACTATCTATATACAAATGAACTTGAAAGAACAGATCCATCTATAGGATATGATTAAATCTGTAATCGAAATTCTAGTTAGGATTATCTATGTATAAATGTGCTTGAAAGGAAGAGATATATTTATAGGCATATGTTCATTTATGTGACTAAAATATTAAGCAGATCTATCTATGAATAATCAAAGTTGAGTAAGTTTGTACATATATAAACGTTTAGGTGTGTCTCTGTAATTAAATTTCAGAAAATCGTATCACTTAGCGGAGACTTCCTTTCTAGTATAACTTGGAATTCAAGAGAAATACGAGACAACACGAATCCTATGGATCATATATATGTTTATATATTATATATATATATATTATTTTGGAAACTGTATAGGCATCACAACATACCGAAAGTGGACTATCTACAACATAAATAGTTAATATTATATATGTTTGTTCATGTATTATATGAATCATATACTGATCAATAGTATGTATCAACAACATGTAAACGAAATGCTAGATGTGTAAATACCGATGAAATTAAAAGTTAAAAATTTGGAACCCCTTTTTATATATTATATCCGACGCTAGAATCAAAAGTACAATGAAATGGTCTACTTCAAGAAGTTATATTGATATCGGAATATCGTTGATAGTCAGAATTTAACCATTATGTATTACTCTACTTTCATTATGCAACATGCAAAGAAGAAGAGTCTCGAATCTTGCATTAATTAAACACAGGCAAAAAATTCGAGCCGAAATTTAGGGTAGGTATGAAACTACGTAGCCAAGGAAATTATAAATAGTTTATATGGTATATTATTATAATGATCGTTTCCTTTCTA
>JASDQU010751726.1:0-12081 GCA_032191745.1 Picea mariana
TTAGGGTAAAGAATTAAATACTTAATAACTTTTAATTCATTATTATAAAACTTTACGTATGCAGGGGATAGGGTATTGAATGGAGGGATAAGGTATTAAATGGAGGGATAAGGTGGGTGGCATTAAATGAAGGAGGAGGTAGTGAACGGGGAAGGATATGAGGGGGTAGAGGACTTCGGGAGAGGATTATGAAATTTTGGGGAGAGGAAGCATTATTGGGAGAGAAGGACTGTATTTTCTGTTTGGGTATTTTTCTGGTCTGAAGTTTAGGTGGACTATTACAGGGGTGCACCAGGTTGTTGGGAGTTTTGGGCTCGGGGGCCATGAATCCTCACGGAATCCTGGAGCTAGGGAGTCGGACAGGCTCTGTTCCTAGCTGGCAGGGAGGAAGATTCGATTTTGGGCAGAGTAGCAGAGAGGACAACCAGAGCATCAGACATAGGTATGTGTTTTAGTGATTATGCTGTGTTAGGTGATGGTTATGTGAGTTACTTTCATGCTGTGGATAAATTTTAATTTATGCTGAATAAGTTATGGTTAAATGCCGAAGATTAAATTGTACATCATACATTTTTCTTTATTCTTTATTTTAGCGTGTGTTTTATAAGGCTCTGTGGGGACAAAGACCTTACATTGACCCCACATTGAGTAGACTTATCTCTTGACCATCTTTTTCACCTGCCACATTACTGTTCAGAGTTTCTTGTATTTTTTAACCTTATCCTCCTTCACGAGATCCACACTGATGGAGGAGGAATTCAACGCACTCATGAGTGCTGCTAACGAAGTCCTCTAGAACAGTGTGGGTCTATTTACATCTATGGATGAGATCTCTAATCGTACTACCATTTCATTATCCCCTTCTCCTCATGTTTCCCTGAACATTAAACTAGGTCCTACAGTCCCCTTACTTACCCTCCGGACCTCATTTTCCTTTACTCCACCCTCCATACATACATACTCTTCCACCATTCCTATTGTTTCCTTCTCCCCGACCCTACAACAAACCCATCTACCTACAACTCTTGAAACTTCTCCACATGTAGCTAGCAGACCTCCACACTTTACCCTGGACCCATTCCTTAACACATCTCATCTCCCTCTCTGTCGAGGTCCCACACAAGCTACCCGTAGTACACCAGTTCACCATACTCCTCATAAATATTCGCCTCCCTCTAGACCTGCACAAAAGACCCAAAAAAAACTTTCTCATAGATCGTGGGTATCCAAAAAAACCAAAAAGAAACTTGTTCTTAGCTTAGATATTGGCATGGCAAACACAGTCTCCATGACACTTCGCAGTCTTGTGGGAAAAATCTCCTACAGACATCTCTGCAACTCGGACCTAGAATCCTGGATGCACAAATCTTGGAAGCCTATTCTAGGTTATGTCCCCCATCTCTCACATCTTGGGCGTGGCTAGCTCTTTTCTTAGTTCAAATCCCTAGAGGACACTACAGCCATTCTGGAATGCCTCTGGATCTTGGATGACAACAGTTTTATGCTAAAACTGTGGAGAGTGAGCTTCGATCCATCTCAGGATTATTTTCGCCATCGACACCTGTGGGTACTTCTCCCTAAACTACCACTTTATCTCTAGAATGAACAAGCCCTCATGGCTATTGGCAACTCTTTAGGACGCTTCATCAGTTTGGACTCAAAAACCCTCTCTAGCACAAATAAGAAACTAGCGAGGATTCTAGTTGAGTTAGATATTCACGAGGGACTACATGAAACCCTGGATATTGACTGGAGAGGACACGTTACTCGCCAAAAACTATATTATCTTGGCATCCCCTTCAGATGCACACTTTGTAGATAGACGGGCCACTTGAGGAAGACCTGCACTGGTATTTTGGAAGAAGAAATTTTGGAGGAATCTATGCTTGAGCTAGCTTCTATGTCGGATTCACCAACTGGTCCTACACATCTACATCTTCCAGATTACCATGTTGGTGACAATTCCCCTAGACTGGACACTATTTATGGCAAGCTCAAAGCTATTTGTCCAACTCTTTACTCCTCGATCTCCTCCTTAGAATTAGAACTTATTGATAATACGATCTTACTAAACCAGGAACCATTTTCCCTCACTACAGGGGACAATATTATGCCTCAACTTTATCATAGTCAGTCCACCAATCATCCGGCCCCCACTTTTTCACACACTCATGTTCAATCAGCTAATGGTACTTTTTCTCGAGTCCCCGTTGGTGAGCCATCGACCAACTTTCTCCCTACTACAGTTTCCCCATGTACTCAATATACCTCTCTCCCTTTTTCCCTGACCTGTTCCCCGACCAACATGACCTCATTTAGCACTCACCCTACCACTGTTCCCCCTTTCTCTCATTCTTTTACACTCCCTATCACCCAGACCCATCCATCGACTACCTCTTCATTTAATCTCCCAGCTATTTCCTCCACGGTGGACCGAGATGATACCAATACCACCTTACTTCACAATCATTCTTTTCCGATGGAGAATTTTGGTGACCAGAATCCTAAACAAGAGGTTTATTTTGGCCTTTCGGGTCTGACTGACTCTGATACTGGGGGAAATACTCTTGGTGTTGTCCTTGATACCCTCCTACCCTCTTTTAAAGAATTTTTAACTCCCACGCCTTTGCCTACTTTTCTAGGAACAACATTACACAACACACCAGCTTCTGATCTTGGTCTGGGATCAGCTGAGACCTCTTCTACAACTCTGGGTAAAGACTACACATGGTCTAGAGGACATGCTTTTGAGCACTCTATGATTAAAACTTGCAGTGCTCGACGCAAGGAGGGCCATCCACCTATACCTACAATGGATACATCAAACACTTCTACTGATATTGAGGCGCTTAGAAGCATGAAAGCCCTAGCAAGAGCAAAGCCATGATCTTGCTCTCCCTCTCCCATATTTCTCCAGACATTATCCTCCTTCGGGAAACCCTGGTGGATAGTAAAAAGGCTAGATTTTTTCTAAACCAGTTTCTTTCAAATTGGCACATCTGCTCTGCCAACTCACTTGGTACTTCTGGGGGTTTGGCAGTGGCTTAGATCCAGATAAATATGACTTACATTCATTTCTTTGTTGTGGAGGCCTGCTTATGTCCAGTACTTGCCTTATTACTAATATTCGGATCAATGTTCTTAACATATATGCTCCCTGTTCCGATAGACAATTATTTTGGGAACTTATTGAAGCCAGGGGCCTTTTAGATCTTGACAACCTAATTATCGCAGGTGATCTTAATCTTACTTTAACAGATAGAGAAGTTTGGGGGCCCACTGCTACACTTGACCCTTTGGCAAACTACTTCAATACACTTTTCATTTCTCATCACTTGGTGGATTATGCACCAGAATACTTGACACCAACTTGGCGCAATGGATGTGTGGGCCTAGATTCCATTTCAAAGCGGTTGGACCGTTTTCTAATCTCAGATCATCTCATCAATTCAAAAGACATGATTCTCTCATGGGTATGTTTCCCATATCTATCCGACCATGCTCCGGTTATCCTGCAGATAGATTCTTCTCCTCTCAAGATTGCATACCCTTTCAAATTAAACTCAGCCTAGCTTCTAGAGGAAGAGTTTAATTCAATAGTTGTTGATTTCTTGAAGGATCCTCTTTTCCTTTCTGAACTGTGCGTTCAACATCAATTGGTTTGGAAGCTCAAACTTCTAAAATCACGCATTAAATAGTAAGCCTCTACCTTTAGACAACAAAACGCTCATAGACTAATCAAACTTGACTCAGAAATTCAGGCTCTTATCCATTCAGAAGCTAATGCAAGGACTTCTGGAGACATGTATCAACTTCTAAAGGGACTTGAATTGGAGCGGGATAAGCTTCTTCTATTGGACGAAATCACTTGGAGGCAACGCTGCCGAGCAAATTGGCTTATGTATGGAGACCACAATAACAATTTTTTTCATAAATTTTCCAGTTCTTGTAGAAGCAAAAAACAAATCTGGGAAATCATTGCTAAGGATGGTACACTTCACAAGGAAAACATTCTTTAAAAATTGTTGCAGTTAACCATGTCAAACCATTTTTTGAGCATAACCCCTCTGCAAATATGGAGACCTCTGTCTCGGTAGCCAGCCTCTTTCCCCATACAGTTTCTATAGAAGATACATTATCTCTATACTGTCCCTGCACTCTTCAGGAGATATCAAATGCTCTCAAATCCTTCTCAAAGGACAAAATTCTAGGTCCATATGGCTGGACGGTAGAATTTTATTTGCATTTTTTCGATCTGGTTGACCAAGACCTTCTGGAGCTTGTGGAGGATACTAGACTCAGTGGAAAGGTGATTGGTGCCATAAACTCGACCTTTCTTACTCTAATTCCTAAAGTTGCCTCTCCTTCCACCTTTGGTGATTACAGGCCAATTGTCCTCTGCAACCTTTGCTATAAACTTGTTTCCAAAATCATAGCTTCCAGGATCAAGCCTATTCTTTCACGATTCTTTTGAAAGAACAGTTGGGGTTTTTGAAAGGATGTCAGATTCTAGACGTATTGGCACTGCTCAGAAATGCTTTCACAGTATCAAAACAAAAAACTTCAAGGCACTTATTCTTAAGCTGGATCTCAAAAAACAGTTTGATTGCATTGATTGGGATTTCCTTCGACTGATCCTAGTTTAAACAGGTTTCAACCAATCATTAATAAAATGGGCTATGGGCTCTGTGGTTAGTGCCAATATCGCAATTCTGGTCAATGGCGAACCCTTCTCTTTCTTTCGAATGGGCAGAGGTCTGAGGCAGGGCTGCCCCCTCTCACCTCTTCTATTCATCTTGTAATGGAAGCATTGAGCCTGCTCCTCAAAATAGGCCAAGTTGAAGGAAAGATCTCTGGAATAAAGGTGTCCAAGAGTATCAAAATTTTACACCTTCTCTTTGCTGACGATGTCCTTATTATGGCAAATGACACACTTCAGGAATGGATAGTAATTAATGAGATCCTACATAATTTCTGCAAGGCTACAGGTTTAACAATCAATTGGGGCAAATCCACTTTCCACTTCGCAAATTTACACCAACAATTACTAGACCTAATAAGAGGTATCTTCCCCTACTCTTTTACTCCTCTTTCCTCTAGTCTCAATTATCTGGGATATCATCTTAAATCGAACTCATACAGGACTTTGGACTAGAATTGGCTTCTGGCCAAAATGGAAAAAAGAAATGGCCACTGGTGCACGAGGTGGTTGTCACTTGGAGGTCGGTCTACTCTCATCAAAGTTTTCCTTGAAGGACATGCCATGTACTGGATGGCACTTGCTGTCATCCCCATCCCAGTCCTCAGAAAGCTCTGAAAGATGATCTTCAACTTCCTCTGGTTGGGATGCTCTGACCATTCCCAAGAGCACCTCTGCAGCTAGCAAGCTATGGCCAAACCTAAACATAAGGGTGGTTGGGGAATCAGAAATCTCCAACATTTTATTCAAGCGTTAGTAGCCAATTCTCTTTGGCGTGCTTTGAATTATCCTAGCATTTGGCACTCAGTTATACTTGACAAATATCTTTGCCATTAGACTGTCATTAGCTGGCTTTTATCAGATTCAACTTCCACCAGATCGACCTCTTTTATTTGGAGGAATCTTACAAAATCTAAACATCTACTCACCCGATGGCTTAGTTGGATTCCAGGCTCGGGGCATCAAATTGTTCTTGGGTGCAATCACATTCTGGGAATGGATATAAATTCCTCATTATCTCCATAGCTGATCTCTCAACTACAACACAAAAATTGTTGGTATCTTTATCAAATCCGTGCAACCTCATATCAGATTACCTGCCAGATTCCTAGATTTCTAGCTCGGCTCTTGGTCTCAATACATAACTTTCTCGTGAATGGAACGTCTTCTGGTCGGAACTATCTAATTCGGGTATCCACCTCACCAATTAAGCAGATCAAATATGATGATCGAGGGGTAATTGAATAGGTCTCCCCACTGTACAAAATTTATATGTTGCTATTATCAATTCACAAGGGTACACAGAAGTTAGAGGATGGCGCAAGCATCTTTGGAATTGGCACATTCCACCAAAGATAAAACATTTCACTTGGCTGATGCTGGCATATAAACTTAATACCTGGGATACTCTACCAAAAAAGGGATGGTCTGGGCCAAACCTCTACCACCTCTGTCAATCTGACTCTGAAATTGCAGACCACATATTCATAAAGTGCACATTCACTAAACAGGTTTGGGAGAAAATCGCTCTGGCACTTAACTTACAATCCATTTGGGATGGGAATGAGCTTGCATACTGTTTTGACTCTTAGGCACAAAGGGATCGCAAGCACTTACAACTTCTTCCTCTTATTTTTTGGACTATATGGTTGGAAAGAAATAAAACCATATTTGAAAATGTGATTCCATCCACAAATGTTGCAGCATACAAGGCCCTTGGAATCTTCAACTCTTGGAAGGCAGTACACTCTAGAAAGCCAAGACCAACTCTCATAAAGAAGGGCCTTGATTTATATGACACTCCCACAGCTTGGTTCGATGGAGCAACAATTGCAAATGGATTTTAAAGTGGAGCAGGTGGGATAATCAAAATCTTGCCAAACACCCTATATAAATGGACTTTCAACTGTGGCCCGGGCACCAACACTAGGGCTGAGCTTTTAGGTTCCTGGGCCACACTATTCTTGGCTACTAGGCTTCACATAGATGTCCTCCAAGTTCTAGGGGACTCCAAAATTGTTATTGAATCATTGAGAAACAAGGCGACCTTCAAGCAATCTCCATCACAACTTGGAAGGGCAGAATTCGACATCTACAACACACTTTCAAAGAACTCAACTTCAATCATATCTATTGTGAGGACAACAATTCTTCCAACCAAATTTCAAAGGCAACGCTCCAGAAAAAAGAGGGTATCCTATCTTATAACCTCTGTATCGATGGTCGTGAGGGTCCCCTCTTCACTCTATCTCTTTACTAAAGATCAGTTCTCTCCTCCTTCCCCAGAGGACTTTCTTGATATGAAAGTTGGAGTGTATTTCTTTTCCTGACTTCAGAACTCTCCCTTGGAGTGTATTTCTTTTCCTGAATTCAAAACTCTCCAAGTTCTAGGGGACTCTAGAATTGTTATTGAATGACTGAGCAACAAGGGCGACCTTCAAGCAATCTCCATCACAACTTGGAAGGGCATAATTCGACATCTACAACACACTTTCAAAGAACTCAACTTCCATCATATCTATCGCGAGGACAACAATTCTTTCGACCAACTTTCAAAGGCAGCGCTCCAGAAAAAAGAGGGTATCCTATCTTATAACCCCTGGATTGATGGTCATGAGGGTCCCCTCTTCACTCTATCTCTTTACTAAATATCAGTTCTCTCCTCCTTCCCCAGAGGACTTTCTTGATATGAAAGTTGGAGTGTATTTCTTTTCCTGACTTCAGAACTCTCCCTTACACTTCTGATTTGTATGCTCTGACAATTCTCTTTTTAGTTATCATGCAACTTCCTCATTCCGTCACTATCCATCATAACTTTTCTCCTATTACCCATCAATAGACTGCTATGGGAGAAAGTTTTTTTCTATTATTTCAACAGATTCTCCACAGTTTCTGATTGTAACCTCTTGGTATGAAAACAAATTATATAATATATAATTGCGAAATTTTCCAGTTGGAAAAAAAAAGTTGCCACCAACACATAGATATAATTATTGTGCTCAACTTTGAGTTTTAATGTAATGGAGGACGCCTCGACACTTGAGACCTGAGAGCATTTCTATTGCGGATCCATGGCAAACCGTGCTGACAGATTTGTTAAATTCTTACATGAACTCAAGTCCAGACTTCACAATAATGAAGGTGATGGAATTCTATTGGCAATTTTTGAAGACTATACACAACAATAGCTTTCAATTGAACACGCATTCGACTCACCATGAGGCAATTCACTTTTCTACAACACAATCTTTCATAATTGATAAATGATAGACTGATGTGTAATCTTAAGTACATGGTTCACAATGGCCCGATTCATTTTCTGTGACATGATTGGACAAGTTGAATCTCTTACATAGCTCCTTAATTTTGTTGACTCTGTCAAGCAATATACTTTGCCTTGTATATTGTTTTTCTAGATGCTAAAACATTGATTATATTAAATCCCTACCTTTAAGCCTCAAGGCCTATAATGTGAAAATAAAGGTTGGAGATAACAATAACAGCATTATGAAGCCCATTAAATATTAAATGGCTTGACATATAGTTTATATGGTGGAAGTGAATACTTTTTGGTTTTGGGTAATGAGGCTGTGACATGGAAAAGAACATGATAAACAAAGATGAGATATAATAATATATAAATCTTTTTGGTAGGGAAGAATCATAACCCAAAATGTATGGTAATAATGTCAAATTAAATAAGGATAGGTATGGAGTATAATAATATATTTTGGGTTTAAGCCCCTCGGGGGGCAGCTCAATTGGCAAGTGTCATGATATGAAGCGATATGAAGTTCCATGAGGTTTCGAGTTCAAATCCCATCGACTTATCCTGTGTGTCATGTATGGGGCATCGTGGGCACACCTAGAGGTTATAGTGATAGCAGTTGGATAACACGACCACGTGTAACGCGAGTACATGGCCAACTAGTTGCTGATTCTGCCAGACATAAAAAATATATATATATTTTGGGTTTATGTCATGGCATGAAAAGGTGTCAAAGTCATATTCCAAAGTTATGGTATAACATTTATGATAAATGAGAGAGATGAAGTATAGTTTTTGGAAAACTAAGAAATGTGAGGATAAGGAATAGCATGATGGGTTTATGATGTGAAATTTAGATAATTTGTTTTATTTCTCTTTATTAAAACTAAAGCATTGTTAATTGAGGCATAGGATAATATAGTAGTGATGAGCAAGGGTCGAAAATATATGATGCCTATGTGCAAAATATGAGAATGTAAGCAATGAGATGAGTGAGAAAAGGGTCATGTTTAGTAATGGGTCAAGAGCCACGATGATTTCTCTAAAGAGATTGCATCGACTTTAACGAGAGGGGGCAAAAATTTTGAGCAAACAATTTGAATTGATGGGGAGCCTGGCAATGCTTTACCGGCTAAGTACCGTTGACCAAAAATGTAGTCAAAATACCCCTATCAAGGATCTCCAGTAGTAGAAATTTTCCTAGGAGTGACAACATTTGACTAGGATATGAAGATGACCACCAAGGTGAAACAAGACAAAAACTATAAATTCAAAGCATCATGATCCATAATCCAATTCAACCCATGATCATTATTTCCATGCCCAAACATTGAAATTATCACTCGATATGAAGTATTAGACCAAGGTATCTCATGTGTGAAATGCACTATATCATCTGATATGATGTGAGTGCATTGAGCATAAAATGGAAGGAATATGTGGGGGACTGTTTGTGGAGAATTTGGAAGTTCATTATCAAAACTGTTGTCTATAATGTGAATCATGAAAGGAAATTCTCCTCTAGTTACCCCTAAGTGTGAGGGGGCAATATTCCTCTAACCTAATATGATGTTATCTTCCCATGGGGGTTTATGATAGTTGATATGCATTGGCAACATGGAATTCCATTCTAGAGCCCCTCTCATAAGTAGCAGACACCCAAGGAACTTCTCTTTTAATGGTAAGTTTAACTTCTTCGATTATTTCATTCTAATAATATTAGAGGCTTGATTTAGTTGCATGAAATATCTACCTTCCTCTCCCCAATTATTTTCATTCAAAAAACAAGTGCTAGGGAAAGATTAATTGGGTAAGCCCAATCCTCATTTGGGTCAATGATCATGGCCTAGTTAAGGATGAGTCTCCCCTCAAGTTGATTCTTCAACTTACCTCTATAAGAACTGCCAAGGAGCAAATTGGCATTCCAAGAAAAAGGTGCACAAGGAAGATCAAACTTTTGTCATAAGGCTTGGGCTTCAACAAGCATAAAAAAAACTACAATCAATAATCACCCCTTTATCTTTGATGATGACATTCGTTCATAATTTGAGACTATGATTGTTGATTTTTACTCAGTCTTCCATGGTAGACACTTTGAGTAACCCTACAAGGAGGTCAAGTGGATTGAACAAGAGGATAGATTGAAGAGGGAAGAGGTTGGTTGGGATCAAAGGGAACCTTCATTTGTTTCTCTTAGGGATTCTCATTGTAAAACTTGAAGAAATGTCCTTTTCCAACAAACCTTGAATATGCATTGGCATGTTAGGGACTTTGTGGATGTCGGGATTGATGTACAAAAGAAGTAAAATATCCTATCTATGATATTTTAAACATATTTTAGTTGCCCCTCAAGCCCATTTCCAAAGACTTAAACCTCAATACCATCAATGAAGACTTAGCAGTGCATTGTAAAGACATCTCTAGGTTGGTTTCTTTAGACAAGGAGTGTGTTTGCTATGGAGAAGGCCATTACTAAGGAGGTCGATGCTCAGAATGGGAGTCTAATTAAGGTTAGATAGTCTGACATCCTTTTGTCCCTTTTATTCTATGTTTTTCTACCCACTTTCTACCGCCCATTTTTCTATTTATTATTAGGTCATCTACTATCTACTATTTGTTATGATTTTGTCATAAATTCACAATCATCACATCTTGGTTTCTTTGTTTGATAATCAAGGGTTTCATTTTTTTAATGGAAACTATGATAGCAATATTTGGTTGTTTACTTTGTTTACATGTGACTTTTTTTATGGCTAAGACCATGATAGGGTATATCCATGTTCTTTCCACCTAGGGAATTTTGTAATTGATGTAAATACTTCCAATATAATATAATGTTTCTTTTTACTCATTAAAAAATTTGTAGTTCTCAAAGAAGAGGAGCATTGGAACCTATTGCAATAATTACCATTACAAATAATTTTATATAAAAATCCATTTTGTCAACTACATGACCGATTATTGCATACCAGACTATTGCAACCAAATTAATGTCCACCATTATAAAATAGAAGTATGTTGCACGTCTTACGGTTCATACTAGTAATTTATAAAAACAAACATCAATTCCTCACTACAGTAAGACTATGCAATTCTTCCTCATAGTCCCCCACCACTATTTATTAAGAAGAAGGATCTTGTAGGAATTGAGAAAAAAGTATGCAGTTCTTCCTCACCTGTAACTATAATTGCACCACCTACAAAGACCCCCAATGGAAAACATCTCAATCGGGCATGTATAAGTTACTCTAGGATAATTTTTGTCATCTCCTTAAGGCTATCTAGTAGTTTTCAATGCACATATTACTCATCTCTGGAGAAAGAACCTAGTTAGCGGATTAAGATTGGATGCAAACCTTGGATTGGTGTTGGACATGTCATTGCTAGTTAAAAACTCTTCCAAATCTAGGAATCCAAACACAACACACACAATTGCTTTGAAGTCTACTATGATTCCTCACGTAGATTTTATGGACATTGATTACAATCCTTGTTGCTCAATATACTTTTGTCCCTACACAAAAACATATAGTCTTTTATGGTGAAGTCCTACAACCTTACAATCCTCCTTAATCAAAGCATTGAACATATAGATATTCTAGTTGATATTGACCCTAAGTTCAACACACTAACATATTTTTACCGAGTTATATAATGGATTAGTCAGCAGACCCATAATATGGCTATAGAACTCTTCTACACTATTAAAGTAGGTAAATTCATTGCACATGCCAAGCATTTCACAGTGGATAAATTATGATAAAACTTTCCTTAGTTATTGGAAAATACTTTTAATTTTTCTACATTAACATTGAATTTCATCACCTCGAGGACCAACATTTATACTTATGATACTATAGGGATCATTTCTAATTGTGTGATGGATATTGATTTGTGCATAGATACGACTCTAGATTGCAATAGGCCATCCTTATGTTAGAATATAGAAGATGGTGTGCTCATTTTACGATTGACGATACCCTCGTCACCCAACCACAGGCCGAAGCCTCCCTCCGAGCACCTTAACCTTGACTGAGAATTCCTCCGGAAGCAAACCCTAGGCTAGATAGCCAAACAAAGAGTAGCGCATCAATCCCCAAGGATAACGCATCAC